>JBAMAW010001235.1:0-36286 GCA_037043295.1 Amiota minor
TATCTTTAATGCAGCTTTATTTGAATTAAATAAAGAGGTGGAATCTTTATCAGGCAAATCTGTAAAAGATTTCGGATTCACCTTACTATCAAATTCAAATATATATGCAACAATCAATATGGAGAATTCACGAGAGACAATATAGGACTATTCCCGCCTTTTACAGACCATTCAAGACGAGTGTCGCTTGAATTGTGAACAAAAAATTGTTTATGACATAATACTGTCATCAGTTAATAGTAATGAAGGGAAAATTTTGTTTTTAGATGCTCCTGGAGACACGGGATAAACATTTTTAATTAATTTACTATTAGTGAAAGTAAGATCTGGTAGAAAAACTGCCGTTGCTGCGGCATCGTCCAGCATAGCACCCACACTTTTGGAAAGTGGACGAACTGTCCATTCCACATTCAAACTTCCACTTAAAATTTGTAATGACGAGATCTCTAGCGTTTGCAATATTTCAAAACAAAGTAACGTCGGCAAATTAATTCAAGATTGCAGATTGATTATTTGGGATGAGGCTTCTATGTCTCATAAAGCCTCTGTTGAAGCATTAGACAGGACAATGCAAGATTTGCATAACAGAAACTGCCCAATGGATGATAATATGTGAACTTAAAAACAACATGACAGTTTTATCGTCCAGCGAAGATAGTAGAAAATTTTCTGACGACTTACTCCAAATAGGTAATGCTGAATTTCAATCTTAATAATCTATGTATTGCAAAATGTGAAGGAACTGATGGAAAAGGTATATCCCGACATTAGTAACATAACCACTAAGACACTAAATTGGTTCAAAAAAAGGGCTAATCTATCACCTACCAATGAGCAAGTTAATGAAATAAATGATTGGATACTTCCAAAATTTAAAGCATCAGCACAAATCTATTGCTCCGGGACTCCGCCGCACAAATCGATATTAATAGTAGGTTCTTCTATTAAAATACTAAAGAATTTAAACTCAACCAAACTAACGGTACAAGACTCAAAATATTTAATTTAAAAAAAAAATTTTGATCGAATGTAGAATATTAATTGGATGTGGAACTGGTAAAACTGTTTTGATACCAAGAATATCGATGAAACCTTCAGAATTGCCTTTTCAGTTCAAATGGTTCCAATTTACAATTAAATTATTATTTGAAATAACAATTGAAAAACGACAAGGTTGAAATTTAAATGTTGCAGGAATTGACTTAACTACTCAATGCTTTTCACACGGCCTGTCCCGTGTGACTTCTAAGCATATGTTTATTTTTACACATAATCCGATAGAAGTTAATGTGGTATACAAAGAAATATTTAAGTTTAATTGTATATCATACGTATATATTCATTACTTTTTCAAACATTTGCGGGATTGAAATAAAATAAATTATTAATAGTAACCTTACACTCCAACTAAGATGCAACCGGCTAATGCGACACTATGCCAGAAAAAAATGTCGATATACATATTTGCTCTGCTACCGGAGCTAAACCTGGAGGGGTTGCCAGTTAGAAATAAATAATAATAATATATTGTTACAAATTTATAAGTTTCTAATTCTCAGTTAGGGTTAACAAACTGTAAATCAAATTGGCTCTTCGATAATCGTTTGGTGTTGTTTTACCGCATTTGGGGTGGGTCCACAATTCAGGATTAATGGTATAAAGGCTGGCGAAATTTATAAGGATATGGTCTATTAAGTGAAAATTTGGTGACCAACTACGCCGTACTTATTTGACGTTTTTGCATTTTTCTTTGAAAAACGAAATTATTTTTTTAACTTTTCACTATATAATAATAGTAGGATATTAAAAGAATAACATAAGAATCAGAAGAAACAGATTTAAATATCTATCACTTAATTGTGTGAGCAGAACTGTATGTGGGTAAGTATACTTAATATGTTAGTATCTTACCTGGTCTAATGGTTTCACAGAACCTGTTAAAATATATTTGAAATGTTATATTAATAGCTTGTTAAAGTTTCTCTTTCAACTTACTTTAATATGATTTTATGATCCTGAATGCATTGAACCAAACCCAAGTAACGTGTTTCTTTAGTACTCCCAACTATTTGGGATCCCAATGCTTTGATACGTTCAGTTAATATTTTGATATGTGTACGCAGGGACAGGACATAAATTATTGCATAGCAATCTATCAATTGTTCAATAAAAGTACATAATCCTACTAAAACGAATTCTAATGCTGCTTGTGCATACAAATGTTTTTTGCTATTGCGCCAATTCCACGCAGGGTTATACAAATTAAACGACGGTCGACCAGTGTAGAGAAAACTGACGCAATTGGAAATCGTGTACAAAGTGTAGAGCACCAAATAACTAATATAGATATGTTTACCATACGTAACAGTCGTTCGAATATTTTTCAAAGCATATTGGGTAGAGCAGCGACGGTCTAATTGATCTATTAGTGAATATGCGTGCTGTAGACGTTCTCGCAAAAAATATACCGTTATAAATCTTGAAGAGAAGCCCCAACCATTAAAGGCGAATTGCATAAATGCTATAAACTCATCGCCCTTATATTCCGATGCATCAAAAATTAAAGTAAGAATGAAGCTTAGCGGAAAGTAAAATGAACAAAAAAAGAAAACAGTGCACACCCAGGGCCAATAAAATAATTGGAGTATATAATGATTCTTAGCAGGATACAGGCCTGCAATTTTCCAACCAATAAATAGATAAACTGCAGCTTTGCGTGTTGAAAATAGTTCAGCGTCGAGCTTTACGTTTGCTGACATGATAAAAACTGAGTAAACTTCGAATTATGATTTACCTATACTTGTATAAGTATTTTTTTAGTGGATTCAATTCCAATTCCAAATTATACTGTATCCAATTTAATTGCATGGTTTTAAAAAACTTAGGCATATAATTTATGCTAATAGTATTTTATTAAAACTTTATTTAAATAATATACATATATAGTTTAATAGTTTTTAAATAGTTTTTGAATAGTCTGGCCAAAGGCCTTTTACTCATTTCTTTAGGTTTGGAAAAAAGAAATCAATTTATGCATATAATGAGTGATATTGAACAAAAACTATCAATGACAAGACAAAAGGGTAGGTAGGGTAGTGAGAGATGTCAATGACTTTTTGTTTTCTCGAGTAGAAAACTTAATATGCGATACTGTTTCTGTCATACGTTACTGTGAAATTTTGAGCAAGATATGTCATTTATAGTCTATTTACACTGACGTGAGTGAGACGCAGGGAGTCTTTTACACAAGCCTTTCTGAATTCTAAATAGCTTTTTGTTGTGAAACATTTTTGGTTCCAGTAGGGTAAAATTTGATAGGCAATTTTTGTTAACGCTTTTCTTGTCAATTATAAATTAAACAACGCGTGGTATGGGTAGTGTTTAGATGAGCGACCGATCACAATCTGTTGGCTACAACGTAATTTTAAAATTTTGTTTTGTTTTGTATTTTTTATAAACACTGTAACTACAACAAATAAGTAGCAATCCCACAAAACTCATTTTGGGCTAATATAAAATTATTAAAGTTTAATAATAAATAAATAAAAATTAATAAATCAATAAATGGAATTAAATAAAATGAAAGTGGTACACTTTAAGTATGCACTTTCCAGCTACGAACATAAATACCTCAATAGCCTAGTGTGTAGAGAGCCGGCTCGGACGATGACTCTAAACAACATAGAGTGAGTTCGAGCCCTGCATCAGGCTAAAAAACCCCTTTTGTTAATTTTTTTTCTTTTTCTTTTAAAAATTATTAAAGTTTATCAATAAAGAATAATCATCGAAAAATTGCAGGGGCAGGAAGAGAGAAAAATGAAAGAATGAAATAGTCAAAGCAAACATAAGTTAAGGTGAATGTGTGAGTATGTGTATTGGCAAGCATCCTTTGCTTGTGATGAAGTACAAGGGGGAAGAGAGAAGAATCAATATTATACAATTTGAAACTCTTTCACTTGCGAGCGAGATGAAATGAAATGAGCGCAAGGGCAATTTCCTAATGACATTCAATTATTTTTTTGGAAATCATGACGTGGAGCAGTATAAGAAACGGATCCGAAATGCTAGCCCAGATAAAATCTTATCCGTTGCTAAAGACATTTTCACTGGGTCAGCTGTAGTGCCCAATTAGCTCATTTAAGGCAACAACTGCACAAAAAAGTCGCCTTAGATACAGGTGGATTGTCCTACGAAATTATGCTCTTTATTGGAGACCCTCATATGATAATGACAAATATAGATGTGTCCGATGGGTTAGCAGACTTGATCAAATAAACAATGGTTCCGTAAAACGCCTCTGGTTCTGAGTTCCTCTTAGTTGTAGAATTGGACATAAATTAAGGAACCTTTCTGTGAGATATGTTCAGAGACATGACATTGTAAAGGATTTGGTTCCTATCGCCCGAAGGAATGCTACAATTTATTTGAATACCAGCCTGTGGGATGACAATTTACAAATCCTAAGGAGGTACCTTCTACGAAGTTGTTTTTGAGTATGATGTACAATGTACCTTTCTTATGTTATGTGAGACTTGGCTGTGTAACGACGAATACGTCTGCATTCCAAATTTCGGTTGTTGCACTCAATTTAAGAGAGAAGGTCAGCGTGCTGATGGTGTATCGATATATTTAAAAAACAACACTGAGCATAGAATTCGCAGCACATGCAAATTCAACGTTGCCAATCATCAAACAGCACAGCGATAACCATATCAGTCGGAGATGTTTTACCATCAGTGGAATACATTTCACCAAAGCAACGAATAAATGGTATTATAAAATTTCTTCATTTTGTTTTGTCACTCCCATTGGATCTGCTGAACTTGGAGAGGACTTTGACAAGTTGACTATGATTCTGGGGGTGAATTTAACATCAACCTTGCTTCAGATGATGCCGAAACACTCATTCAGTTTTTAAACGATATACTTACATTGCAAATGACCACAAGTCGACTCATTCCAACAACCAACTCCAAAAGTACAATTGATGTGGTTTTCTCGAAGTTTCTGGAATCAATAATGTATATCATATTTTAGCTATCATCAATCAAGAATCGCCTAAATTGAAATTTAATACTGAAATTTTGTGTCAAATTTTCATTAATTCATTTAGCAACATAGTCAACGTAAGTGTTTAGCAAGCTCACACATTTTTTTTTTGTATACAGAAATGTAACGTTGCTTGAGTTATCTATAACTTCAGTAAATTGCAATATAGTAAGACCCTCAATTGTAATATATATTTATTTGGTTAACAGTTTTTTTTCAATGATCTTAATTTCAATCAAACACAATCGCTTTTTAACAAATATCCTTCTTTTCTGTTTAGAAGTTGAACATCAACTCCCTCATCAGCTCACACAAGCTGAGTCTAAGACTTGTGTTCGCACGTTTATAGATATTTAACCGGAAAAACTATTATTATTATTATTTCTGCTTTTGCACAAATGAAAACACTTTGTTATGTATAAATTTTCCAAGTATTTATTTAACTAATTATAACAAAATACAACCAACTTAAAAGTAAATGATTATTAACATAATACAGGAAATTAAAAAAAAAAAAAATAATAATAATAATAAGTGATTAAAGCTAGGTTTAAAACTAATTTATTTAATTAATGAAAAACAAACAAAAATGAAAATTAATTGTAAGGTAATTTGATGTAGCTTTCCCGGAGCTACCTACCAAGATGTTGGATAATCCAAAGTACATCATCATAGCTTCGAAGAATTCCAACAAATCAATCTCCGATTTCTCTTGTTTCGCCGTCCATCGTGCCATTAACCTGATATCAAAGAATGTTATATCAATTTCTAATCTTCGCGATGGCAATCTACTGGTATTGGTCAAATCCCAATCAGATGCAGACAAATTCGTGAAAACCACTGAATTCACTGGCATTTGTGGGGTATCGTGTAAATTGCACGAAACCCTCAATAATGTGAAAGGCACGATCTACGCCCCTTACCTGGCCTCATTCCTGAAGATGAAATTATAAAGGAACTCAGCTCCCAAAACGTGAAAGATATTTATAAATTCACGAAAGTCATTGATGGCAAAACAAAACCAACCGGCGTCATGCTCCTTACCTTTGAGCTCTACCAACTACCATCGAAAATTGATGTCTCATGGCACTCTGTTAAAGTGCGTGAGTACATTCCCAACCCCATGAGGTGCAAAACTTGCCAACTACTTGGACACACAGCTAAACACTGCAACAATACACCATTGTGTCATAACTGCGGCCTTCCCCCGCACACTCCTGAGCCTGGCACGCGGACAAAGTGTGTGAACTGTACAGAAGAACACCCCGCCTCCTCCCGTCTATGCGGGAAATACATGGAACATAAAGAAATAATGAGGATTAAGACGGTGAACAAATGTACTATGCGTGAAGCCAAATCTCTCTATACAAACAACAGCAATTAAAACAGTAAACGGCACTTCATTCGCTTCTATCGCCAGCACAACTATCGACCAAAGGAATATCTCAAAAGCAAACGATACAAACAACAAATCTTCTATCAATAACAAAACGGTAAATTCCGCACTGAATTCTGCTGCCGCTGACAATATAACCGTAAATGCAAAACAAAATGTAACAAACAAGAAAACATACTCAATCAAAAAAAAAGGTCTCAGAAACGGTAAACTCTTCTCCGCACTCTTCTATCGCCAGCACAGTCCACAATCTGTGCGTTAACGCAGGAACAAATTTTGGTACATCTGTTACTAACTCAACTAACCAACCCTTCACCTCTCCTTTCCCCTTCACCCTTAATCAACAGACAAAGAGCATATCAAAAACAATTTTGATTTTACTTCGCTCTCTACTTCATCTCAAGATAATATACTCTCTACAAATCTCTTTCTCTCTCAGCAAAATTTTACACATACTTCTACAAATAACATCACTTCTATAAACAATGACACAAATACTTCTAAAACAACAACACACATATTAACTCACCCTCTAATGCTTGAATTTCATAATGAGTCAACCGACTCAATGGAATTTTACGATTAATTTAATATTAAACCTTCGCAAATGCATATAATTTTCTGATTTCTCGATTTTTTTACAATGTCTTTAAATATTCTACAGTGGAATATAAATGGTTACTTTAACAACTATCATGAACTATTAATTTTAATTAATGATCTTAATCCGGATATTATATGCATTCAGGAAACCCACTTCAACTCCAATAACATATCCCCACCTAAACCATACATTGGACACTTTTACAATCTGAGTACCAATCTATCCTCTAAGCAAGGTGTTGGTATCCTTATTAAGAAAAATATTCCTCATAAAATCATTAATTTGAATGGATCCACTTGTTCCATTTCCATTGAAATTCTTTCAAATCCAAACATCACTATAATCAATTCTTACTTCCCCCCCTCTCAAAACTTCTCAACCAATAATATACTCACATTACTGCAACCTATTAAATCACCTATACTTTTAGTTGGTGACTTTAACTCTTGGAGCCCACTATGGGCTTCCAACTCGAAAAACTGGAAGGGTCGTCAAATTGAAGAAGTCTTACTAAGATCCAACCTATCTATTCTTAATAACGCCTCAGCCACTCACCACTCAACACACAATATTTTTACGCATGTTGATTTATACCTCTTTGCAGTTGGAATATTGCCTCTTGTTTACATGGTAGCGACCATTTCCCTATCTCCATAATTATCCGTACCCATACCACATCTGATAAAATTAGGTACAACATTAAATACAAAACTGATCTTGCCAATATTCATTTCATTATTTTCCTGTTTAGCCAAAACAGTAAAAAAAAAATTATTGCAAAGCGTTTGATGTGGTTCATCACAAAAAACAAATTTATCAGCCCCAACCAATCCGCTTTTAGACTTAAGCACAGTACGCTTGACTCCTTATCACACATCCATCACCACGCGTCAGATGCTCTTTCGTCTATAAACCACTTCACCATGTTGGCAATGGACTTTGAAAGAGCCTTCGACCGCGTTGGGGTACATACGGTTCTGCTTCAACTCTCCCGTTGGGGGGTGGGTCCCAAAATCTTTAACATAATAAAGGCATTCATGACCAAACGATCGATTCGGGTCAGAGCAAATAACTATCTCTCCAAATTTTATACTCTACACAACGGTATCCCCCAAGGATCTCCTCTCTCCGTAGTGCTTTTCATGATAGCTTCCACATCACTTGATGATACAATATTAAGTTTTAAGAAAATTGAATTATCGTTATATGCTGATGATGCGATCATCTTTGCAAAACATAACGATAATAATGTGTTAAACACAATATTCTTTGAAATCCTTGAGAGAATTGAAGAATGGGGTAAGTCCTCTGGGGCTGCTCTATCGATTGAAAAATGCAAAATCCTACACAAATGTAAAAAACTTAACTGTACATACCCTCCACTAATATTTATTAACAAAATAATTGAATGCAAAATTTTTCTAAAAATTCTTGGCCTTGTCTTTGATAAGCGACTTACTTTTAAGCAACACTGTAATGATCTCAGAAAAAATCTTGACAACCGTCTAAGCATTATTAAGTTCCTTTATTCCAAAAGATCCCTTATTCACATTTCATCACATATCCTATTCTCGCGGAAGCTGGGTTGCCGGATATTGCAACCAGAGTAGCCCAAATGACTTACAAACTCATTCCTAGTTGTATTGCTCTACCAACGACATCGTAACTAAGGATTTTCATCAAGCAAGAAAAGGAAGACGTAGATATAAAGTAATGTCCACTATCCGGAGATGCGCTCGCTTTTCAATACTACACAACATCCACGAACCATATCACTGGAATAAAGTGTCACCCAATCAACCATGGGCTCTTCGTCATTCTTCTTCAAACACTTCACTGAATAGTTTCTCGAAATCTTCAACTTCAAGTTCTGTTTTCCGTCAATTGCTGGCGGAGGAAACATCTAAGCTACGGATGATAGAATGGAACTGGCTATTTACTGATGGCTCCAAAACGGATACAAGTACCTCATTTGCAGTAGTAAATAAATGGGGTATTACTGTATCCAAAGGATTGCTCCCTCACTACTACTCAGTTCTTGCAGCCGAAGCAGTTGCAATAGTAAAAGCTATTCACATAGCGCAAGCACATAAAGGAAAACATATAATCTGCACGGATAGCCTATCAACAGTTTTAGGAGTTCAAAATATATATAACAACAACCACATTTTCTGTGAACTCCGCAATCTCTTCATCAAATACCATAAGAAAATACAACTCATTTGGGTTCCTGGCCACGCGGGAATAGAAGGGAATGAACACGCTGATACAGCAGCAAAGGAAGCGGGCTATGCACCTTGTCTGACAGTCATCCCGGGCGTAGAACGCGATATCTGGAAATATATAAAAGGTATCCTAAGAGATATGGAACTCTCACAATGTCAATCATACAACCACTGGTATAAAAATTCCAACCCTTCCAAAACACCTATCCACTTCCCTGACTCCTGCGATCGTCCTACTTGTTCCTTGTTAGTACGATTGAGAACGGGGCACAGTCAACTCACTCACCAACATCTCCTCGAAGGCAAAAGCCAACCTCCTTGTCCATTCTGTGGTGACTACTTGTCAATAAGACACCTGCTAGATGATTGCATAAATCACCACATAACTCGAAATAAAGCCCCATTTTTGGTGAAAAAACCTTTAAAATTAATACATAGTCCTAATAATACAGGAGATTAAAACAAAAAAAAAAAACATAATAAGTAATAATAATAAGTGAATAAATTTAGGCTAAAAACAAATTTATTAATTAATGAAAAACAAGCAAAAATTAAAATTAATCGTAGGATAATATACAAAAAATCCACTCGTCTCTGACCCGTTAGAGGAATTTTAGTTCAAGCTATGCCGCTACTGTTACTGCTAATGTATGAAGGCAAACGTATACTGAGGCCCCAATTTAAACCACGAAGTTCAAAGCGAAAGTATTGCTTCGGTATCGATTCTATGCGGTCTTTACACACGAACAGTATTCAAGTACTGGGCGAACTATAGTGATGAAAAGAATCTTAGTAGTGTAGGGATCAGTAAATTTTTTAGATCATCTTTTAATAAAGCCAAAAATACCGAAATAGTTGAAGAAATATGATGGTTGAAACTCAATTTGGGGTCAAAAATCACTCCAAGTGGAAACGCGCGCCAATGAATTATTGTCTATCGTATAAGAAGCTAAGTGAGGTCTCATACGATGAAACGTCATGAACATGCATTTAGCGCAGTTTAGCTCCAACTGATTACGTGAACACCAAAAATGGAGTGAGGTTACATCCCCTTGTAATCTAATATGCGAAGTGATATTGTCTAACGATAGACAGAGTTTGACATCGTCAGCATACATTAGAACACGAGAGTATTTCAACGAAAGAGGAAGAGCGTTTATAACTAGATTAAACAATAATGGGCCAAGATGGCTTCCTTGACGAACATCAGAAGTGACAACAACCGGACTAGAGTGGAATTAAATAACACTCGTCTATTTTTTAAATAAGACGAAATCCAATGAAGAAGATGTTGCGGGAAACCTAAAAGGTCAAGCTTATATAAAAGCAGATCATGATTTACGGAGTCAAATGCTTTGCTGAAATCTGTGTAAATTTTTCCATGAAACCAAGATGTACAAAAGATGTAACCTCAAGAAAATTAGTAGTAGGTGAACGCTTCTTCATAAAACCGTGTTGACATGGAGAAATAATAGATTTACAGTGGTGATAAAGGGTTGAAGTAATCATTTTTTCAAACAACTTTGGAATTGCCGAAAGTTTTGCAAAACCTTTGTAATTGGATATGTCAGATTTGTTACCTTTTTTATGTAGGGGAACTATAAAGGATTCCACCCAAATAGAAGGGAAAAATGCACTCTGAAGTGATAAATTGAAAAGTTTCAGAAGCGGCTTACATAAAGATTCAGCACAGTACTTAAGTACACAACTAGGTATTTTGTCAAAATAACAAACTTATACATACACATTTTCATAGAACATTGTGATACCCTACCGTCTTTCGTTTTTAAGAAATCAAAAATTTTTAGGTGGTTCTATAATTTTGCAACGCACCTTACAAAGAGGACCAATCAGTTCCAAGAAAGTTTGTATTTAATTGGGCAAAGTTTACTTTGCGAAAACAAAACCGCCGGTAACATATAGATGTCGAGGCAGAAAGAGGACAGGTTAAAGAATGGGATATTTCCAATGTTGGATGGTAAGTATCCTCAGGAAGGCATATAAGTTGGTTTTTTATATCATTTAACTAATGTGCTTGCATTTTTGTAGCTGGTGGATACAAAAAGAATGCAACTTTATGCCACAAATATAAATTGGCGACCCATATTTCATCAATGTAATTTAATATATTTTTCTTCAATTTTGAAATAGCAGCTATATCGTCAGTTATCGGCTCATAAAGGCTCTTTATGGTTAAAATCGAAGGGAAAACAGCACATCGATGGTGAATTAGAAAGTTGCAATTTCTTAAAAACAATTTCAAAATTCGCGCTTATTTTTACGAGGGCTTTAACAATTTTATTTAACAATCTAAAATTCGCAAGCTGTCTTCATTCCTTGCCAAAACATTGTTAATTTCGCCTCAATTGTCAATTACGGACTTCAGCAAATTTTCCTTTTTAAAATATTTTACCAATTTTTTGCACGACTCTAAAATAACGGCGAGCTCTGCGGTGGTATCGAACGATTTCTGCAATACATTGAAAAAAAGGTGGCTACTACAGTTTATGCGTATATTCAATTCTAAAGCCTTAACAATAGTTTTTACTGTGTCGGTGATAAACTTAATTTTATCAATATTTTCAACACCAAATTCACTCCTCAGCTTTTTCACAATGTTCCTACTCGTAGACCTTTTGAAATCCGTAGATTTCATCCCCAATACAATGTCGAAAAATTTTATATTCTTCTGATAGTGGAACATAACGCCTAAAAGTTCCGTTTCACGTAGTTATCCGTCCACATGTCTATTGTACCTGATGCTCCGCCGCTGCTCACAATATCGTCCTCGTCCTTAAGTTCTTATTTTTTCATTTGCGCTCTTTTCTACATTTCGTGAAGTTTTCGTTGGACCTGGCAGCAAATCTTCTACATCGACGTGTTCACCATAAGTTGCGCCGATCTTGACAAAAAATATGACCAGTTCTATTGAGCCAAAACCACACACCACACACTGCAGAACATTGCCTGCAGTCTTTAGTAATCCACGTGGTGCATTTAACCACAGCTTCACTTTTGTTGACCGATGATACTGATTTCAAAATTGTTGTTTGCTTGATGACTTTGCAGCAGCTATGCCTATTCAAGTTTGAAGTTTGGACGCTATTGTATTTTAACACCGTAGTGCAAGTGCGACAGTATACAAATCCATCTACGATTGAATTGCCATTAGCGATTTTTTCAGAGATACTCTTTGCAGTTTCTTACATTGTTTTGTATGTAAAAGAATATTAAAATTCCAGTTAACAAAAAAAAACAAAACATGTGCAATGTACGAGAATAATGGAATATGCAAAATTTTGTGCATACTCGATCGATACAATATCAATCATGCAAGTTAATTGCGAACAACATGTTCGATCATTGCATACTTCTAAGCAAAAACGCACACACACAAACGAGCTTGTATGATTTCCTACTATGTGATTCGAACTGAATTAGCAAAATCATAACGAGTATGAGTCAATGCTCGAGTGTGATTGAAAATTCAATACTCGTTGCAGCTCTCTGATGAGTAGTATTGTTAGTAAATGGGAATTGGTCAATACTTTCTATTTCATTCTTTATCTGCTTCTCTAAAACTTCCCTCGTTATCATCTATTTATCTATTTATTTTAATTATTGACAAAATACTGTCAAACTTTAAAAATAGAAGGTCTTAACATATTACGTGATATTAAGACAAAAAAAGGCAACATAATTAATAACAAAACAAGTAATTAAAGCTAATCTTAAAACAATTTTAATGATATAAAATTAAACGTAAGATAATATATAAGAAATCCACTCGTCTCTGACCCGTTGGAGGTATTTTCAAGCTATGAAGGGATGTGAGAGACAATTAGCGATGTCCACTTCATCTGGTAACCTACACAAAATTTGAATGCGCGAATATGAGTAATTTGAATTGCTAATACGGGAAAGGAAAGAGCCACGTATAACTGACCATGAGAAAAGCAACTAACACTCAAATCTACGCCTGTTACCGAAGAGTTTGTGTATTGGGGAAGAAATGCTTACCGGAAACTGAACGCGTTTGAAATGAAATGGGAAATTATTGGAAATTAGAGGCATCTGAGGTATGAAATCGCTGTCTCCTTTGCCGCAACCTGTCTTCGCCTTCAATCTGGTGCCGTTACACAATTTAGAACTTAATATTATTAAAAGGATAATGGGTATATAATTATAATTTGATAGTGTGGCAGAACGGGGGTAGAACGTAGGTATTTATTTTTTTGGTGTATTTTGCTGTTACGGGCGCAAAAAAGAAGAATAAACCGATAAACAAACAAAAACTCCATCAATACATATACCTAATGTATAACCAATTGTCTAATGTACAGTGTACATATGTTATAAAGCAATAACTCGGCTTCTAATTGTCCGTTGGTCATAAAATTTTGGGTCCAAAACCCTAAAAAACTGATTGGCTCTCAACTGGGATCGAACCTCTACCACCTCACATACGCATACAGTGCATACCGAACCGATGCCTTAGCATGCCTGGCTTCAATTGTGTGAAATGGTGTCAAAAGCGAGAAAATTTATGCAGGAGCGCATGAAATTTTTGCATGCATTAGCGCATTTGTAAAAGTTATTTTTCAATTTCGACACTAGCTAACACTATCTTTGTTCATAGATAGCCAATCAAACATCTACCGTAATTGACGTATGTAATGTTGACTTACCATTCGGATGCGAGAAGCTGTGAACAGAAGAAAAAATTTAATCTCGTAAAACATTGGGTACGGTTGCTCGCATTTAAACGAAGCATCATATCACTTTCAGCAGGTCTGCTAATTCAGGATCGATTGCTTGCGCGTCCGCAATATATTTTAATTTAATAGCCGTCGACATGGAGATTGCGTAGAGTCTAGAGAAGGCGTCTGGGACGGTA
The DNA here is from genome assembly GCA_037043295.1 of Amiota minor. Taxonomy (NCBI): domain Eukaryota; kingdom Metazoa; phylum Arthropoda; class Insecta; order Diptera; family Drosophilidae; genus Amiota; species Amiota minor. The sequence goes on from JBAMAW010001235.1 coordinate 14,172, forward strand.
TTGTGTGAACCTTTAACACGTAAAATGGCAATAGAAAATTATAAAATATAGTTTAAGTGGCAATGTTGGCGGGTTGATGCTTTTTCAGGCCGTTTCTTCAAAGCGTATACCAGCGGTTTCTGGTGGGTTTTAATGATAGACAACTCGATCTAGTGTTTAAAGTACTTAATAACCTCGAATGCTGCCAATAGCTTCTGATCATAGGCAGTGTAGTTTTTCTCCGCGTTGCTTAGCTTCTTAGAGAAAAACCAAGTGGTTGCCAGACATCAATTTGCTGCTCCAAAATGGCTCCAATAGCAACATCAGAAGCATCACAAACCAAAGCAAGCTTATCATTTGGAGATGGGTGTGACAAGTGTGCTCCGTTCGCCACACTACGTTTACAAGCAATTTTGCGCTTGTCATTCTTCTTTATATTCCTCAGCAGCTCAAACGAGTGTGGTACGCATCTATGGTACAATACCAAAACGACCCAGTTGGCTGAATATGTCGGGGCGAACAAAGTTGAGAATGGCATCGGTCCGATTAGTGGGTGGATTAATGCTGCATTCGTTAACGACATAACTGAGAAATTCCACTTCTGCCTGCGCTACTTAACACTTACTCAGGTTGATGCAAATAACGTGTGTGCGCAGGATCTGCAAGTGTTGCTCATGTTCTTCGATTGAACTAGACATGATTAATATATCGTCAATATAACAATAATTAAATCGATGCCATAAACCTCTGAAATCTCTGCGAGGCGTTATTCAACCGAAAAGTCGTGTACAAAAATTCGATTAGGCCGAATGGAGTCCAAGCCGCTGTTTTCCAAATGTCGCTCTCTGCCATCGGAATTTGATGAAATACTTTTTTCAGAATCAATGTCGAAAACATCTTTTTTCGTGCAGCTGCTAAGTACAATATAATCGAGGATATGGGCAATCGTTTACCGATCAAGTACAGTAGCTTCCGATCAGACAGCAGTTCTCCACCAATGATGGCTGTACGGACATCCACAATTATAAAAGGCCAAGTTAAACAGCGACGGAGTTCAAGATTCACCTCTGCTACATGAGTACCATAGCTGTAGATATCTAACCAGCGAGCGATTACTATGAAAGACACATCTGATCCGGAGTCAACGAGAAATCGAATGTGGGATTTACGATAGGTAATTTGGAGGCGAATTTCATGAATGGCTAGTAGTTGTGAGGTACAATTGGTGTCTGTGATTTCGCTGTTGCCAGTCAGCGTGTTGGACGACAGCTGCTGTAGTTTAAAGTCTGCTAAAAACGGGAACATAGGGACCTGAATTTTCGACGTAGTTACTGTGGTAGTAGCACAGTGCTTTCCTCCCAGACTGTGTGAAATAGTTGGATATTCTGAGGCATTTCTGCGAAAAAGAGAGTGCGACTTACGTTCTCGCTACTCGGATCTGGATGGAGCCGTCGCATGTAGGCCAAGACCTCGGATGGTTCCAAGCCAGCTGTCTATCCACCTTGTAATAACCACCGAAGTTTCGCTTATGGATAATCAGCATATCTTTCGAAAATTCGATTTTTTAGACCCTCATGCGTGTCTGTGGGTGGAAGGCGAGTCACTTAATTCTCTACATTTAAAGCCGCATCAGCACTCAAGTTGACAATGACATGATCGAACTTGTTATCATAACTATTGATGCCATATATACGACCCAAACGCTCAACCTAAGCAAACCATAAATTGGCATTGTCATATGTGAGTTTCGGCAGATGAATTGCAATACGGCTTGTGAGCTCTGGTACCGCAGTAATCATGGCAGCTTGAACCATAGACGTCGTACCTTGCAAAGATTTCATTTGCTATTGGAGCTCCCTTATCTGCTTCGCTTCGTTTTCAGACATGTTGTTAGGGTTGCTAGATTCGTATTTCACCCAGATGAGTTTTATTGCCTTCAATGAGATAATAGCAAACTTTGGGCGGTGTTGTTCTGTTGATTTCGTGTTGCTTCTCGGGTTGACCAATATAGTAAATTACTATGTCGCTTTATTTATTCACAATACAAGTACACTTCACATTTACTCATTTATCAACTAATCAAAAACACGTCTATTACCACCAAGCTAAGAAAACAGAAGAGAATGAAACAGTAGCGTCCTATTTCTAATGTCGCCAACTATACAACTAAATCAGCGCTGATCTAGGTTGCAACATATTACTCTACCGAAACAGCATGTAATAAATCGGGAGTATATTCATTTGCGGGATATAATAGCGAATGATAAAAATGTTGTTGACATTGACAGAAAGTCGGATCGGTACCAATCGATCACATTTAAACTCATTCAAGAGAAAGAAATGTTTGCTAAAAAGGACGGGCACACAGCAAAATGTGATAGTGTTAAATATGGTGAGATTCACTATATCGTCTTTGGTGGCTGAAAAAACTGCAACAAAATTTAGACAATATATATCATATTGAGGAACAAATACAGCTTATAAGTAAAATGAGCTTGTTTTCAAAACTTGCATAAAAAAATTTACTTGTATTGTCTATTCACATTAAAAGACGAATCCCATAATAACCTTGCAAGGGAGGTATAAAGAAAATTTACACATCCAGACGGTCTTCAGAAAAAAAGACACCATCGACAGTTTCGGTTAAGCCCGCTCTTACTACCGTTGAACTCTCCGCTCGTAGTAAAAAGAAACTCAACTCAACTCAACAATTTCCGTGGGCATGTACACATGTAACTACGCGCATCGCCACATAAAGCCCGCATCAACACAGATTGGTTGAAAAATAACATTTCGCATCAAGTTTTTTCAACAAAATGACTACCCTAACCAGTTCCCTGGATGCAAATTCTGTTTCTCTACTACACACAGTCAGAATTTCGCTGAGTACCACACCTTTCAGAGAATATATAAGAGGGTTTGCTATTTATATTTCTGGCCTTGGCAACAGTAATTGTTGCTACGTGACCGCTGACGATTCCAAACGATAATTTGATTGTTTTAATCATAACTTCTTTTAGCGTTATTTGTGTTGTTTACAGTAAAAAAAAAATGGAATTGACTTATGAACATTTTTCTTCGATTAGTTTTCATAACTTTCGAAGTGATTATCAAGACAACGATGAACGAATTCCGTGAATGTCGCTCAAATTTGTTTTTCTTGCAAAAAATATCGATGCTGTACGTGATCGTCATGTGACATACCGTGAGATTATGGCATCTTTGGGCATTAGTATGACAAGCATCAATAAGATATTACATGAACATTTGGCATTAAAAAAGATTTGTTCGCGTTGGATCCTGCTAAATCTGACAAACGCTCAAAAGAAGGCTCGTATCGAAAAAATACGTTCAAGATGCATCAAAGGCTGTGTATAACATCTACACAGGTGACGAATCATGGATCTATTCATATAAGCCCGAAACAAAACATCAATCGACTGTATGGGAGTGGAAAAAGTGCTTCGAAAATTGGTTCAATCGCATACAAGTGTTCTGATCTTCATTCAGAATACTTTGAAAAGCAATAAAACTAATTTCGATCATAAATATTTCTTTTCCTCATTATTATACTAGAAATATATTTATCAACCCTAATACAAGTTCAGTCAGCTAGAAACATTTTTTTGGAGCATGATTTTATTGTGTTACCTTATAGCTCAGCCCCTGACTTATATGGCTACTTGCAAAACTTGTTTATTGCTAAGAATACATAAGGCAGAAGGACATCGAAGAACTTGGAAAATACAGGGTTAGTAAATGTTTCTTAAGCAATACACTAAACGAATTTAAAATCACGTTAAAAAACGCAATGACCCAATATTTGAAATGTTATATACATCAGAATCCAATGTTTTTTTTTTTTTTTTTGTTGCTCTATTTAATAGTTATTTTAATACTTGCCAATATATTCTTCTTCAGTTGTACCATCGTTTCCACTAGTGATGTCATCATCATTTATACACAAACGCGCCATATCACTTAGGGGCAATGTGCGGTTGTCAACAGAATTTTTTGCTAATTTCGACCCATGACGTGAACCGCAAAATTTTTCGTTAGACGTACGCTTTTTTCTATGTTTCTTGCTGCTCGCTAATAATGTTTCGGAGGATGCTGATACCGGCCACATAGTTGTACAGTTTGATTGATCCAAGCCAACAAATTGGACAACCTCACCATTTTCCACTTTTGCTAGACGTGTTGGTACAGAGCAGTGTCGACCTTCACCACCTGTGTGCCCAATTATTTCTACAGCTTCACGAAATGATACTGACAAATTTGGTCTTCTAGACTTTCTTACACGTTCGCTTGCCTCAAATGCCAAAGCGGTTGGATGTTTACAATTTTTAACGTGTACATAACTGCGAAATACCCGAACTCCAAATTCCTTTATTAATTCATCACTAGGTAATTCGCAGCGGTGCTTTTGTGTATTAAAGATCGGTGAATGTAATATAACGCGTTTCTTAATAGCACCTGCTCTTCGAAGCTTAGGCGGCAGGATTTTAAAGTGAATTGGTGTAGAGCTACCTACTGGCTTATTCTTTTTAGATGACGTCAACTGTTGAAAGCTATTATTGCTTGTATTTGTTTTTTTGTGGACAGTCCTTTTTGGTGACACCTCCGATGTATCTGATTTTATTTTAGGTCGTTTCCAGCCTACCTTTATCAGTTGTGTGTGAATACAAATTTCCTCTTCCGTTAACCGTTTTAAGAACACACAACATTTTTTTATCTGACCAGATAGGGAATAGGATATCTTATGTTCCGCTTTGGTGATTAAAATTGTATTTCTTTTTTTTTCCCTCCGCTGCTCTGCGGTAATTCATCGTCAAACTGTTTTTGTTGTGCTTTTGTTTTAGTAAAACTGCTTTTAACTGATTCCTTATCAGATTTATTGTCATCGTTACTATCTTGTAATGATAATCGTTTCAAACGGATAATGGGTTGTTTTGGTATAGATTTAGGCGATGTGATCACTAGGTCATTTTCACAATCATTTAATATTATGGGCGATGTTTGTGCCGACAAATCTGTTACTTCAGGTGGAGAATTGTTTGCACGATTTATTTGTTGTAAAACCGGTGGCACGCTGTCTGGTCGCGGCGCTGGTTTTTCGTGGTCGAACATATCGGACATTTCAATTTAATGCGTTGTTCTGAAAATAAACACATTAACATTTTACCTTTAAATTATTTGTATATATTTAACATACAGTAACGTGCAAAACTGAGCAAATGTTTACAAATTTAACTTTAAGGCGTTGTAAAAATATTAATACACAATCAAATTCAACAAAATTAATTTTATTTTATTCATTGTTTAATTCTTAAACGAAATAGCTTAGAAAATAACTGAAGAGACTAATTTAACAAAGAAAAAAATTTAAAAACTTAAGAGAACTTCTATGTGCTCAGTTTTGCACGTTTCGCACTTATGAAGCTTAAAGCGCCGTTAGATTAAATAAATGCAAAAATATTAACTGTTATTGGTTTTTATGTTGTGTCTGATCTTCGTTTGCTTTTTACTTTTGGTTTAAGTATAAAAAAGTGTTTGAAGTTAGAGCATTGCTTATTATGAGGAAAATAAATATTGATTTAGAAAATAGTATCGTGAGAGTGGAAATTCCACAAGATTAATAGCCAAACAATTGAATCCAACGCACTGTAGTTAATGTGCAAAAGCGACGAAGTGTGATACGTACGCCAAATGTTGGAGGACGGCCGCGACTACTGTCGGACTCAGATGCACGTTTAATGGAACGGGAAATGCTAAAAGACAGTTCTACGACACTAAAGCAGGCTGCCGAAGAGTTCAAGAAGACAGTCTGTGAATGGACCGTACGCAGATCTTTACATCGAATCGGTTTGGTAGCAGGTATCAAAAAGAAAAAACCAGCATTATCGACCAAAAACATCAAAGAAGGTCTCGCATTCAGAAAAAGTCACTGAAATTGGAGTATTGAAGATTGAAAGCGTGTGATTTGGTCGGACGAAGTCAACATTAATCGTTTTCAGACCGATGGAATAAGCTATTACTGGCGTCGACCTAATGACAGCCTACAAAAACAACATGTGAGGCACACTGTCAAACATGGAGGTGGCGGTTTGATGATGTGGGGTTGCTTTACATGGGGGCATATTGGTCCACTTGTGAAAATAATTGGTATCATGAAAAAGGAAGACTACCTGAATATTTTGCAGACCAATTTGCCACATTTTGTTGACATGAGCACGTACCTAGTAGAGGAACTCGTTTTCCTACAAGACGGGAACCAAAAAACACACCGCCAATATCGTCAAGGAATGGCTGTCCCAGCAAAATTTCCAGATAATGAAGAGCCTGCACAATCTCCCGACCTTACTCCAATTGGGAATTTGTGGGCAATAATGAAGAGGCGGGTGGGGAAGTATAAAAGGGCTCCTGACAACATGGCATCGTGCACAACATGAATGGCAACAAATTCCTCACACTTTTATTGAGAATCTTGTTGAGAGTATGCCCAACCGTATTAAAAGTGTAATTAAAAATAAAGGACTGTGGACTAAATACTAAAGCGGCGCTTTAAGCTTCATTAGTGCGAAACGTGCAAAACTGAGCACATAGCAGTTCTCTTAAGTTTTTAAATTTCAATAACTTCCGCAAATCTAGGAAATAAGGCAGTGTTCAAAATAATAGGAGTGTTTACTATATATTTATTTATTTGACCCATGAATCCATACTTTAGTATACATAGAGTTTACAAATTTATAGAGTTCTGGCTGTGTTAATAACTTTAGTACTAAGAAAAAATAGATTACAAATTAACAATGGTTTTACAAAAAATATTTTACGATTGTAAGAAAAATGGGAAAAAAAACCTTACATTTAATAATTTTACTACAAAATAACCTTACAACTAAGACTAAAAACTAAGGATCGATACTTAAGACGAAGCTAATTTTGAATTAGCTCGAATAATACGGTTGAACACTGGACAGGTGCATCATTTGATTACTTATATTAAAATTATTTTTATATTGAGAGATTTTTGCATCATGCAGATATCTGCCTTTACATGAAGAAGGTAGGGTAGAAAAAGGGTAAATTAACAATCAGTTTTAATAATTTATTTTGAGTTCTTTGTAATTTGCGGCGGTGAGTAACTGCACAATCGCCACAAACTTCCGAACCATACAACATAATTGGAGTAAATATCATTTTTACTAACAACAGTTTATTTTTTTATAGAAAGAAATGACTTCCTGTTTATGAAAGGATATAATATTCTAATTGTTCTGTTGACTTTATCTATTGTCTTGCTAATATGCAGCTTGTTATTTATATATGTACTAGCGTTAACCGGCGTGCGTTGCTACACCCCCTATGCGTTTTTTGGGTGTTTCTTATAAAAAGCTTTGTTGTAAAATGTGTAATTAATAATTTACAATATATTTTAATATTCTATTATAACCTAAGCAACTTTAAGAATCATTTGTTCTTTAAAAAAAAAAGCGGTTCAGTATATTTTGCACCAAATAAAAAAAAAAAAAATTTTAAAATGGCATAAAACTATCTATATCTGGACAACAGCGCTACCTACCGGATTCAAATGTAGCAAAGAACCTGACTGTAACTCCATGAGTACAACAAAAAAAAACAAAATCATCAAAATTGGTCCAGCCGTTCTCGAGTTTTGCGGGGTCATACTATTTTTTTAGTGCATTTTTATATATATAGATGATCACACGGAAGAAGAGAGTGAAGTGGTTCAGGTGGAGGGATAATTTCTTCTAATTTGACTTTTCCTTGTAAGCAACAATGCCTTTCGATTCGTCCTTGAATTTCAATGCCAAGCAATGTTCACACACCACTGCCATAGTACCTATTGATACTATACGATCGTCCTTGTAAGAAATCGAAGGATCGTAATTCATGGCAGAACTTTCTTTATTTACCCATGAATTAGTAACTCGTGATGATGATTCTCTCTCTCTCAGCTCTATATCTATCCTGAGCCTGAATGAGGCGAGCCTCACGTTCCGTTGACGATTCTTCATCTCTAGCTGAACGTAATCTTTTGGCATTCACTGTACTACGACCTATATTCGAACGACGACGTCTTCCAGACATGACTTTATAATTTCTTGATATTAATAATCAGACTTAAATAAAAAAAATCTAAAATCACATTTGAAGAAACTTTGCTGTGTAAACAATGAGAAGCTGGAATATTGTAGTGATAGTAAATGCTTTTTCCATGAATTATAACACTATGCCGACTACATTAATTTTAAATATAGGCATATGTATAGTGAAAATAACAGTATTTCTGCACTATTTAATGGATGTTATTGTAAATATTATAAATATAAACCTTCCTCTTCAATCACTCTATCTATTAAAAAAAAACGCATCAAAATATGTTGCGTATTTTTAAAGATTTAAGCGGCTATAGGAAAAAAGCGACTTTGTTTTATAATATGTATAGATAGATATAGATATAGATAATCCGACATATTTGATACTATTTCCCCATATCACAGATTGGGTACCAACCTGCAAGTTCGAGTTTGGCAGATAGCAGGACTTTCTTCTTCGGGTGAAGTAAATTGCACTTGCTTTGTGCGCATTAAGTTTTATCTTCCACTTATGAAAGTAGTTTGCGAAAGTATGTAGAGATTCTCGATGATTATTTTAACCTTGCAATAGTCTTTGCCAGAACAATAAAGGGCTTTATCATCGGAAAATATTAAAGTGTTGCAGTGATCAAAGGTGGTGACATCATAGGTATAAATATTATAGAGAATAGGACATAAAACTGCACCCTGAGAAACACCAGCGCTTATTAATTTTTTATTTGATTTGACTCCATCCAAAATCATCCAAAAAAACCTGTATGCTGCATATGATGTAGATAAGATACATGAGTAAACCAATGCTAATGAGTTTATGAATGAGTGTCAAATGCCGCTTGCACATCTAAGGTAACCACACCGACAGAGTTTTTCAAGTGAAGTTTGTTGTTAACGTATAGTTTAAGCTTGTTGCGAGGGTGCACGCAGCTATAGTTAGCTCTAATAAAGCCATATTGAATTGATGGAAGAAGATTCTTTCCATCGATGTGCAAATTTATTTTTGATTTTAAAATTCGCTCGAAGAATTTGGAAAAGCCGCACAAGAGGCTGATTGGTCGAAAATTTTCTGGACAGTTAGCAGGTTTTCCAGGCTTGGGGATCGCTGCAATATTAGCTACCTTCCATCTGAGTGGAAAATAGCCTATTATTAGGCATTTATTAAAAATAAGGGCCAAAAATTGAAGAGCATATTATAGAAATTTTTTTTTTTTCTTTTCATATTGATGTTATTTATTGCATCTCCTATATATATGAATAGGACTAACAATAAGGTTTCAACGCTTAAAAACTAATACACGTGTGTCCATCCTACAACAAAGAGGAAGGGGTTCACTTAGCACTACGAGCCTCTAATTAATCAAAAGGGCAGCATGATCGTTACGAATCAGACGAGATGAGTTCCTTGTATGGACAAGGACTCTGGCTAGAGGATTAACATGTCGAACTAGTTTGTCTATGTAAATAGCTTTGCGCTTGGAACATTCTTCTTTTACTGGTGGTACTTCCAGGTCTTTGTGAATGGCTTCATTCCTGATATACCATGGAGCTGAAGTGATTGTTCTACGTATCTTGGTTTGTGCTCTTTGTATAACTTGAATGTTACTCGCGCTCGCGGTACCCCACAATTCAGAACCATAAGTCCAAATTGGATTAATAACAGAGTTATGCAGCTTCACCTTGTACTCAAGTCTCAGTCCAGATTTAGAATTGATTAGCCAGTGAAGAATTTGAGCCCTTAGCTTCATATATATCTTTTTAGCTTCTATATGCTTCCGCCAGGTGAGCCGTCTGTCCAGATGAACGCCAAGATAAGTTACCACTCGAGTTTGAGGAATTGTAACACCATTTAACGTTACTGGAGAACAAGTCCGTCGGTTCAATGTAAATGTAATGTGCTTACGTTTCCCCTCATTGACTTTAATTCTCCAGTTGGATAACCACTCCTGAAGGCTTTTAAGATGAGTATCCAACCCTGCAGAAGCTTTAACTGGGCAACGGGAGCGACTGATTACGGCAGTGTCATCAGCATATGTCCAATTTGACTACTTGTTGGAATGTCGGCAGTGAATAACATGTATAGAATTGGTCCTAAGACACTACCTTGGGGAACTCCTGCTTTTATCTTAAATTCATTTGAAACGAAATTTTTCTGCCATACTACAAACACTCGATTTGATATGTAGGATCGCAGGACTATGCATATTTTGGGGTAGCAAACATTTAATTTTGTAAATCAAACCCTCGTGCCATACTCTATCAAACGCTTATGCTACATCAAGGAATACTGCTGAGCAATATTCTCGCTGTTCAAAGGTAGTTCTTATTTCCGAAGTAACTCTGTTGACTTGCTCAATCGTTCCATGTTTTGCTCGAAAGCCAAATTCATGATCTGGGATTGTATAATACTATTTACTTGTAAATGATGATTGACTTTGGCTTTAAGAATCTTCTCAATTAGCTTAGAAAGACATGTCAGCAGACTTATAGGTCTATAAGAAGAAGGACATGTCCTATCCTTCCCGAGCTTTGGAACCATTATAATAACCGATTTCTTCCATTGCTTTGTATCCAATTCGGAGGATAACATTGAAAAGACACGAGAGAAAAACTATTGCTGCGTTTGGAAGTTCAGTTATTATATTTGGCACGATTCTATCATAACCAGCAGATTTTTTGGGTTTCACTTGAGTCCTTATAATGGATACCATCTCACTAGAGCTTGTTTTTATTGGAGACATATTTATTGAATTTGTGATTGCCTAGTGGACACACACAAATTTGTTAGTAGCTAGATTAGGTTGAAACACGTGCTCAAGATGGTTGGCAAAAAAATTAGCCTGCTCTTCATCAGACCGAGCCCAACTTCCGTTTTTGTCTCTAATAGGTGAATCCAGCTCCACAGGAGTTTTTAGCGATTTATGCGCTTTCCAAAGTGAAAATCTGGTGTTTGTGGGTGATAGGTTATAGATGTAGCGCCTTTGTGCCTCGAGCTGGTCGCTTAAAAGTGCTTTGGCTAGTTCTTTTGTTGCATCTTTTAGCCTTTGTTTATCAGAAGGAGATCTGTGCTGTTGCCATTCTCTTCTCAATCGCCGTTTAGAAGCAACCAGTTCTTCAATTTCCCTATTTGAGAACGATTTTCTGCTGAACTTGTGAGCAACAATCGCAGGCGTTGATACCTCAACTGCAGCTGCCAATACGGCACTTAACTCATTAACAGATTTGTCAATATCGCTTTCAGAGTTGATCGCAGGTACAATTTCTATGTGAGAACTAATATACTTTTTATATTGCAACCAATTAGTTTTATTAGATATAAGTCTATACGGGCGATCCTCAGCTATTGGAAAATCAAGTAAAACGATATCAACGGGGGAGTGATCGGAAGAGAGTTCATAATGAGTAAATGCTGATATAAGGTTTCTAGGTATATTTTTTGTGATACCAAAGTCGATGATATCGGTTTTTCTTAGATCCGCTATTTGGTGAATAGGGCTAACTCCGCTGTATGAAAAACTACCCCATACCAAAACTTTAGCCTCACAGTGATGGTGTATTGGCGTTTATATTCAGTATTTGGTGGACGTCTGACATATTTTCTCGATTTGCTACACTAAATATTGCGGCATTTTCTACTGGCCAGCTAACTTTTGTTTTGGTAAACTATAGGCGTGCCGCTACTTGATTTTTTTTTTGTCAGCAATGGCACTTTCAGTGGACTTCTTGCATATAATTTTCTCCAATAAACGTCTACGAATGGTCATTGTACTTATGGAAAGGATTAGAGGACGCTCAAGGATTATTCTTGCCGCAGCGAATTAAACAACCATCCATTGTCGTTGTTTACTCTTGCGGGCACGGTTTTGAAGTAGTTTTTGTAATGAAGAGCATTAGTAATGATCTGGTCAGAGCATTCCATCAGCGATTTAACCTCCTTGCAAGTTAAGACTTCTTCGGTGCAAGGTTTTGTTCGTTCCAAATACAAACATAAGCGCAAGAATTAAATGAATATAAGCTGTAAAAATATTCAAAATTGACTACATGTAATTTTATTTAAGGTTTTAGGAAACAAGTGAAAAACGGGTTATTGAGGAAAATTATTATCGATTGTTGTTTCCCAAAACCTTAAAAAAAAAAACAATTAACATATTATGAAATTTACAAGGCGCACAACGATATGTAAATGTATATTCAAATTCATTAAACTATAACTTAAAGAAACATGTTTCAAATACTAAATACACAACCCAGCTTAACTATCATGGCTCATGCAAAATTTAATAGTTGGATAGACCAGAATTGTGTACTTGCAACGAATCGACACACTCCACAAAAGCTTTTTCGCAAAATATTAACTACCACAACACATAGTCTTAAAAACTATAATATTGAGCAATAGCAACAAGGGCCTTCAGGTCAGAAAGCTATTAGATTGTTTACCGAAGTAATAGGCGCCAAAACGTCATAACTTTAATAATTATAATTATTATGCAGATAATTTTGTACTTATGTATATTTTTTAAAATCTTACCTTGTTTAATAATATTAAGTTATTCAATTCACACACATTTTAATTAATTTAAATGGTTTATTATTTGTGCTTTAAGTCGACCAAAACCAGTTTCATTCTAATTAAATATATATTTTTGTAAAAAAAATTTTAATTTTGCTTGTCGCGTTTAACCTCCGTGGTAAAAAATAGCATAGATGTTGCTGTGAGTTTTAATAAATTAGTGATGTGAGAATGAATCATCGATACATCGAGTTTCAAGTATACAAAATATTTCCAGGAAGAATCCGATACTTCCGGGTATTTTTCTACCCTTTGCCAAAGATACAATTTTAGAAAAACAATTCTTTTAAGAAAACTCCAAACAATGATTGGAGTGCTACATTAATTTAAAAAACTTTTTGGGTAAAAGCACCAAAGCTGAAAATCACAAATACCCTACACTTCGACAATCGGGCCACTGACTGTTTGACATCCCTACCGAGAAATCATCACTCAGCGAGACATGCATGTATGTATGCATTTGGATATCTGACTATGAATTTATCCATGGTGTGTTCAGGTAGCCATCCACATGTGAAATACGCAGCGAATTATCGGCGACAGAGGCCATAAAACATATACATAAGTATGTACACATGCATGTGTATTTCTTTATTCTATTTTATGTTATTTATATTTATTTTTGGTTTACATGTAAATAAAAGATATAGCACATTTCGAAATGAAATGTATGATTTTTTTGTTGCGCGCAGTAAATAAAATGTAAGACAGAAGGTTATCTTCGACTATGCGAATAGTAAACTTAGTACACTCTAGCTCTGAGGGATACATACAAAAGAACATGGCTAAATCAACTCGTCTCGTCGAGCTGATCAAGAAGATTTATATACTTAATAGGGTCTCCGATCCGTTTTTCAGTGAGTTACAATCTTCATGATAAACTTATTATACTCTTCACACATCAGTTTAACATAATAAAGCAAAAAGAAAAATAGATACAAAAGAAAATAACATATTTAAATAATGTTTCTTTTCTTCACTTCCACAATTAATATTGTTTGTTGTTGAAATTATATTCTTTATGTTGTACACACATGTCTACTTCATTAAAGATTTCGGACTTATGAGATGATTTCAACATGAACTTATCAAACATTATGTTCTTCTCCAAACTTTTAATGAAATACAAAGTCGGCGCCATCCATGCGTCAAATTGCTTAAGATCTCTTTTTTTAAGCCCTGCTTCAAAACCTTTTCACATTACTTTCATATTGTTGTTTCGCTTATTGGAGAACAGCTGGCTTTCCTTTGATTAAGCATACATGACACATTGCGCGGACGCTGTGCTAATTTCAAACGCAAAATTTGTGGAAAATACGTGATTTAAAACAATTTGCAGTGTGTGCACTGTGTGCCAATCCTTGGCAGTGTAGAAAGATCTTCAAAAGTGATTTCTTATTACAAAGCAACTCAAAAGAAATTTTTTGTTCACAAAAACAGCCCCTATATTTAATTATTTATCTTCCTGTTGTTCATTTTTGAGCTGCTTGCATATTGAAGCTGTTTACGCTCTATTGTGAAAAGGCCATGATCGAAAAATTTGATGAAAAATTGACGTGTGGATAACAACCTTTATTTATGCGTTTCTCAACAGCATACATGTAAGGGACACGTTTTACTTATCGATGTAAAAAAATTGCCATCGAGTAATAATATTATAGCACCGTAACGCAACACGTAGAATATACAAATCACGCGTTTACAGCTTGGTATTCATCGTGTAAAGGGCCCACGACATGGACATGCATTTTGTCAGCCATTTATCATAGTGTTTGTGAAATAAATATGTGTGCGTGGCATGAACAAAGCATCTAATCGATTTAAATATTTCATCATGCTTTTTATTCTCTCAACGCTCTTTTTCACCACCTTCATTCTCTCTTTGGCCATGCTATCTCAATTAAGTCTTCAGGAAGTAAGTATTGTACGTGTGAAAGAGGCAAATATAGGCAAGTGCTCTCTTTTATGGAATATTTGCAATGAACAGACGTGAGCTAGTGAGCGGATGGCATGCAAAATATTTGCAAAGTGCCGACGGCGTCGTTATCGACATTGTTGTCCGCACATCTGCTCACTTCGAAAAATAATAAGAAATGAACGATCATCATGCTGCATAGACGAAATGACTTTTGTCAAATGCATGATCATGTCGGAGGCCCTTAAGTTATGAAAGTTGAATGCATTCATTCTTCAGAGATCTGCATGCGGTGATTGCAAGTGTGCATTAGAGAGAGGCCTGCACGAATACTGTAAAACGGCTACGTCACGTTTGAAACGTGCAAGAGTAGATTCAGTATTTTGTAGAAACGGATACAAAGAGTATTCGTTCACATATAGACGTGTACACTTAGCGTGTACCATAATGTATGTGGTATTATTGATTATGAATTACTCCGCTTTTTATTATTTTGATGAATTATTAGGAGTTTATTATTTTAACGAATGTGTATATTATTTTGACGAATACATTTATGTGTTTCTTATTTCGTCCGCACAAACAGCACACCATTCTTGTCTTTTGTTTTTCGACCACCTTCCTCGAGCATTTCACGACAACCCTCCGCACGTTTACATCGTTTGAGCGTATAACGACGACTCACTCGACATTCAAACTCTACTTCTCTTGTCGATCTCTCGTTACCTCCTATTCTACTCGCTACTCTTGAGGATCCTCGAGTCGTGCTGCCAACTACCCACCTACTATGGGGCTGCCACTTATTCCCACACTCTCCTAATCCTACATGTATGAAGAGTATTATGCTACGGTCAGGCGATATGATTTCCTTTTATACGTATGTTCCACATATTGCTTTCATATTCGCTTTATTTTCCTATCAGGCATGTGCCAGAAACTTCAACTCGATTCTATTCCAGCCCAATTTAGATGGTTTGAACTCTCCCAATTTTTTGGGGCGATTTGGTTAAAGTCACCCTCATCTGAAGTTATTTAAAAAAAAAAGTGCCAACAAATGTATTGTACCTTATTGTTTTCCCCTGCACCGACTTTAAACCGATCTATACTACGTTGTTGTTTTTTCGTTTCAATCTGTAGTTTGTTATTTTTCGCTTTACTAGTAGTTACTTTTTGTGGTTTTTGAAGTCGGTTTCCACTGTGTTCATTTTTAGTTTATAATGCTAGAGCATTCATTAATATAATCTCAAAAATACTCTATCACTCTCCGCTCTCATGTTCCCACACGTTTATTCCTGAAAAGCGTTGTTTGCAATAACGAATGCAAGCATGTATCCATTGTTATTTTCTTATTGTAGTACAGAATTTTTGCATTTTGTGTTTTTTGTTTTGAAAGAAACCATGTTTTGATTTTTTTTCTCGCTGCGTATAAATTTGAGGCTGTTCTTCGATTTCCATGGTATCTTCTCATCAGATTATGACTATTATATTATATATGATTATTACAATATATTCTTTCAAAAAAAAAAAAAAAAAAATGCGCGTGTGCCATCGTACACGTGATAAAAGTGAAACTTCTTAAAAACAGACAGAGAGAGATCATTTCAAAATAAAAACAACTACATACAATGTTATAAGTTTTTAATGCCGACCAGACATTATGCGATTGTTTCTTCAACTTCATTTTACTTGTGGACTCTCACAACGTGTGCGAGGAAGTGTCATGTCACGATTGTATGTCAATCTGTCATTCTGTCTGTCTGTCCGTCTGTATATTGCTTTTGGTTTCTGTGGCGTGTGTAATTGTTGTTGTTGCGTTAATTAATGTGTTTTCGTTTGCCGTCTGGTCTCTCTTGCCCAAAAATTAGATCAATTGCGAGCTTCTGTGTATTTCTCGTTCTATTTTCTTCGTACATTTACTTGTGTTTGCACACACACAAGCTAGTTGCTTACACGTTGTTGGTATAAACATTTTTAGAATACACAAGCTGCATGTTGTGCTTGTATAATTGTAATCCCTTTATTGAGACTTTTCCGGTGGATTTTCCAAAAATTGATTTGTTGGGGATATGGAAATAGAAATACACATTTTGTGAAAATTTCAAGTCTCTACCTAGTACGGTTCATGAGATACAGAACCAAAAAAAACGTGACGATTTGTATTTTTTCACTCAAATTTTTAGTATAAATTTTTGGTCAATGCCACTAGAGAAGTTTCACTTCAACAAAAAAAGAATTTTCAAAATCGGTCCACAATTGAATTGTCTCCAATTTTTAAAGTCGATTAAAAAAAAATAATAGGAGTGTGTATAGCATTCACGGGTCCTTGTTGTGAAACATCGTTGGTTTCGGTACAATAAAATTTTACATTTTCGTCATCGTCTTCGCATCATATTGCAGTCGTTGGTTCATTGTGTTAAGAATCAGCTGACGGGAATGGAATAAAAAAGAATAAAATAGTCATTCATTAATTAGTCATATATTATACATTTTTGCTAAATTGACAAGATGAAAAAACAAAAAATTTTTTAAAAATTAATAAACAGCAAAGCTAATCTATTCTCGCCCGAAAATCAGATTTCATCAACTTTAGATAAATTTAAATATTGTAGTACACTTAAGCTCTCGACGATCAATACGTTTACTTTGGTTTCTACTTTAACAGTGACTCTTTATTCTTCCTGATTAGACTTAGATATAATACATTATATTCTTTGTTCTATACTTATGGCTACACTTACTCTTACATATAGTATTACAATTATGCTTACTTACTATACTTACTGACCAGAACAACCCCTGATCTTCCTATACAACACTCGAATCTATTTTACTTACATTATTCACATACACTATACAAAGCTATTTGACTTTCCCTTTTAGCCACGGTTTTATATTCGCCACGGTCCACACCCATTTGTAAGGCATTCTAGACTGTCCAAAACCTTCCACATCCTTTAAGACGTATCTGTCGTTACGTAGAGCCTTCGTTATATAGTAGCGCCCTTTTTATTTAAGGATTAGTTTTTTTGATGCGCCTGGCTGTGAGAAAAAATTTTTCACCACAACGTAGTCTCTGTCAACGTATTTGTTTTGTTGCTGTCTTTTGCTGTCTGTATATCTGTTGTTGTAAGATTGGTCTTTTATTTGCCTTTGTTATGCTTCCTTTCTGATTTCTTTTAAATATCTTTTCATTTCTTCCTTGCTTTATTGGGTTTTGCTTTTTTGTGACGTTTCGAAAAACATTTTGTTCGGATATTGTCCTATACTTCTATGCTGAGTGTTATTCAGAACGTATTCAATTGTATCAAGTACGTTGTCCCAGTGCAATCCTCTTTCGACAAACTTTGCTATCATAGGCCCTATGTCTATGTTAAGCCGTTCCACCTGGCAATTAGCTTGTGGTGAACCAGTTGCAACCTCCCATATAAACCCACCACTTTGAATACTACATTCACTGGGTCCCGTGAAGAGTATTTCATCTTCGGCATAGTCGAAGATAACGTTCTTTCTTGTTTTTCTTTTATATTGCTTAATTTTATTTAGTATATTGCTACTATACAAAAGCAACTTAACCTAAAGATAAAACATTAATTAACTCAAACTGGAAAATATATCTAGTTGGTAATATACTTGTGGTAAATGATTGTAACTAGATAATATGATACAAAATTTACAGGTTATTTACATCTTGTTACTATAATTACAATATAAAAGATAAGATTTTAAGAGATTATTCTAGTTCTCAAATCAGTGGAATGCGAGTGTTTTAATCTTCTTCTTCTTATGCCCGATAGAAGCCTTCTGGGCAACTAATTTGGGTGAGCAGATGATCGGTTGATAATGCCGTTGATTGTGCCTGGATAAGGTCACTTATCTTTTGAATGCCCAGATCTCTTTCAATGTCACTGGTCCGCATATACCAAGGAGCGTCAGAGATACGTCTGAGTGTTTTAGCCTGAAAGACTCTTATCCTGTCAAGATTCGACTTTGCCGTGATACCATACACCTGTATACCGTATCTCCAATAGGGCGCTAAAATATATTTGTATATGAGCACCTTGTTACGTAGGGACAGCTTTTTGCAAGGGTGCAGTAACCACCTCATTTTTTCCACCTTAGCTTTTAGCGAAGCCACAACTCCTGTTACGTGCAACCTAAGGGTGAGACGCTTGTCTAAGTATACCCCAAGATACCTATAACCTGTATGATGTTCAAGGGGTTGACCATTTAAAGTTAAGCCTGGGCAAATGTCTCTCTTCAGCGTGAACGTAGCACTAACACATTTTGCTATGTTTAAGGCGATGTTCCACTTACAAGTCCACTCATCGAACTAATGTAGACATTCCTGTATGACATTTGTGCTCTCGATATCGGTGCCTGTTTGCGTTTCTTATTCTTGGTATAACTGATTTACACATCTTTACTTTCATTTATGCAAAACAAACTTTGTAGTTTAATGCGCAACACTTTCACACAACACACTCGAAAAAATCTGGACTTTCGACTTTGCTATATATAATAATATATAATATTAACGTTACCCGGCGCGCGTTGCTACGTCCCCTGTGCGTGAACAGTTATTAAAACAAAAATGTGCCAAGTACGAGTCAGACATGGAGGGTTCCGTTCCAAATTGGGGTTTGTATGGGAAGTACTCCCCCCAGTGGTCCGATTTAACTGATTCTAACAAAAGTACCGCGCCTATATCAAAACCTTATAGTGTCTAAATGTTAATTCGATAGAACAAATAACAGAAAAGCTTTTTTATAAGAACCTGAATTTTAAAGGGGGTTTGCATAGGAGGTAACCTACCTATTGGTCCGATCAAACAATATAATTTTCTGATGTATAGCCATCAACCATCCAAATTTCAAGATCGTGTGATTACTGGATTGTGTAGCTGCCATACAAACCACAAAGTTTCTTGTATGGGCACCCCTTTAAGTTTTTGAGTATGTTTTACTTTGAGTATTTTTTGCTGATGCCCGGATAAAACTACACATTCTGTGAAAATTTAAACTTTCTAGCTAATGCGGTTTATAAGATATGACCCAAGGACCGACGACGGACGGACGGAAAAAGGTATCCTATGTCCGTCTCCTGGTTCTAAGCTACCTCCCAACCAATTTTCAGCCAAACTTTATGGTATACAATATAACTAGCGTTACACCGTGTGCGTTGCTACACCCACTATGCGTTATTTGGGTGTTTCTTCTAAAAAGCTTTGTTGTAAAATGTGTAATTAATAATTTACGGGAATGCACAATATATTTTAATATTATGTTATAACCTAACCAACTTTAAGATTCATTTGTTGTTTTAAAAAAAAAATTATTGTATTAAAATCGGTTCAGCATATTGAAAAAATGACATAAAAGTATTTATATGTTGCGGCAACTGATGCGCCCTCTGACGTCAACATGTCGTGTTTGTGCACACTGCAGAATATCTTCTTGATACTTGCAACACTAACGCAAGAATAAAAAGAAGAACGAATACAGAAGTAATAAAAATAAGACGCAATAAAACATACAACAAAAAACACACTTCTTTTATATAAATATATGGCCAAGAGCCATAATTTGTGACCCCGAAGCTTAAAATAGACAGAAAATGAAAAAATATAAAAGAAATCTGTGTAAAAGAGACGCGCACCATATCATTACCCACACAAAGAAATATTTCATTCGCCAAATAAAATGGAGAATACAACAGAAACAGCCACTTCTACCAATCCGACACCACCGCATACAACCACAACAACAACAGCAACAAAACCATATCACACAAACGCTGCAAATACCAAAGAGTTGAAGCGCAAGTCGGACAAAACCAGGGAACAAGAAGGGAGCGTGAATGCAATCCGCTCAATCTGCTTCCCACGATTTATGCAAACAGACCCGGAATTATGGTTCACTTAGGTGGACGCACTATTGCATGTGAATGGGATTAGGGCAGACCTAACAAAATACTATACAGTTATAACTGCACTAGACGCATGCACATTGCAACAAGTATCGGATGTTGCCAAAAACCCACCAAAAACGGGCAAGTACGAGAACTTACAAAAAAAATATTGATTACTCGGTTTGGTGAGTCTAGAGAGAGACAGTTATTAAAATTCCTCATTGAATTGGAGTTGACCAATAAAGGGCCTAGCCAGCTATTGCGGGAAATGAGGGATTTGGCGGACGACTCCATTTAGACAGATGGACTCAGAACGTTGTGGCTACATCTCATGCCAAACAACATAAGATGCATTTTGTCAGCATGCAGAAATAAAAATTTGGACAACATTGCTGAAATTGCTGATCAGATAATGGACAATTCGCCAACATCATCATACGTCATGACAACGTCGCATAACAAGAGCTACGTTCACTTCAATACTGCATCGCAATCTGACTTTAGCAAAATGGAAAGCAGAATAAGTGTTCTGGAGACGAAGCTAGACCAAATCACTAGCAAACTAATAGAGTTAACCGCCAATCTTGCCCAGAACGAAGCCAGACCTCGTAATTCATCGCGACAACGCAAAAGAAGCACGTATCGCAACAAAGTCTGTCGGTATCATACACGGTTCAGAATGTCAGCATGAACAATCTTACGAGTTCGTTGCTACCGTACGAACTCAATCACAACCGGAAAACTAATACCGCTGTCTTCGGTTCAAGCAGCTGACGGCAGCACAACAAATCAAAGCACCAAAGAACTAACACTGCATATACGCGACCGCAACAGTAATTTATTATTTCTCGTTGACTCAGGATCTGTTGTCTCAGAAGTTCCACGTTCAGCAACTGACGTAAAACTCTCAGCAACACCCCATGAGTTCCAACTTTAAGCTGCAAATAACACAATAATCATTACAAATGGTCTCAAACGGATGGATTTAAAACTTGGTCTTCAACGTTCTTTGCAATGGAGTTTCTTAATAGCTGATGTGAAGTCACCCATCATTGGAGCTGATTTCATATCTCATTATGGTTTAATCATCGACATCAAATTACATCGACTCATTGATCCATCAACTGACATATCAGCTTGGGGAAGCTTACAACAAACCCATCAGAGCAAAATCTCAACAATCAACACAAACAGCAAATTTCATGACATAATAATGAAATATATTGATGTCACTAAACCTCATGTACACAAAATCTCAAGTCACACATTGGATCATTATCAAAGGTCAATAGCAGAATGACCGCGTCGTTATGCCGGAAAAAAATTTAATGCTACACAACAAGAATTCACCAAACTGTTACAGCAAGGCATTGTACGACCTTCATCCAGCCCGTGGTCAAGCCCCGTCCACGTAGTTAAAAAGAAAACTGGTGGATGGCGAGCTTGTGGAGATTATCGAAAACTTAATGCAAGCACATTATCGATCAATATCCAATTCTACATTTAGATGATCTCAGCGAGCAACTTTACGGAAAGCAAATATTCAGGCTTTCAATGCCTTTCTACCGATATCAACAAAAAAAAAAAAAGATCAGCTCGATGAGTTATTTTTTTTTCCCAATGGGGA
>JBAMAW010001236.1:0-15520 GCA_037043295.1 Amiota minor
TACAACTTTCTTCTATTAACTTCCTGATTACTTGATTAACTACAATAAATAGAAACCAAATTCCATACAAATTCATATAAACATTTATTTATTTTTTTTTTTTTTTTTTTTGTGTTTCATTTTATATATTTATATTTTAATTATAATTGACAAATACCACAAACATTTCATGCTAAAATAAAATGTATGTATAAGTCAAGTGAATGCATTCGTTTCATTGAAATTCAATTCAAATTTCAAATTGAAATTTGAAATCAAATATGACAAATTGATTCTTTTAAATGTTACTACTTATTATAATTTTTGTTGTTGCTGCTGTTATTATTATTATTTATTATTAAATCGAAGCAAACACTTGTTGTTTCCATTTTGATTTTTATTTATTTATTTATGAAAAAACATGCAACTCATAAGCACAAATATGTTTGTATCTTTTATATTGATGTTGGTAGTGTTAATTGCAATTTCCAAATGTTTCGCGTGTGTTTTGTGTTGTGTAGTAATTTTTTTTTTTGTGTTTCTATTATCCATGGCCACCAAGTCGAGGTTCACCTTGTAAGAAGTTTTAATTAATGCCTGTCATAATTATGCATAGAATTGTTAACACTTTTAGTTTCACTTCTTTTTTTTTTTATCTACAATATTTCGTTGTATTTTGTCTCGGATTTTCTGCAATATTTGTTATTGTTGGTTGGTTGGTTGGTTGGTTGGTTGGTTGTTTTCTGTTAGTTTTTTGATTATATTCTGTTAGTTAGTTGTTTGTTGTTTGTTTTGGTTAACTTTGCTCTGGTAATTGCAACGAAGCTCAAAACTCAACACCAACAACAGAATAATACAGAATAATATTATAGTAGCAACAACTAGTACAGGTGTCACTACCATAGTAACAACAAACAATCAAATAACAACTTTTTTGTTGTCCATAATGAACAACAAAATTAACTAAAAATGAAAAATTATACGAGTAGAAATATGCACGGGAATATGCAGTTAAGAGCAAAGAACAAACATCAGCAACAACATTGAGAAAATTATGAAGGTTTTGCAAATATTTTGTTTTTACTTTAATTCATTTTATTTCATTGCATTTTTTTACATTCATTTTAATTATGAAAATATGTACAAAGATATATTTTCCATATGCAACCATAGATGATGAGAGCATTTGGTTGTGAAGGAGGATAGGAATGAGCTTGAGGTACATTGGATGTTGTTGAAAATAAAACAAAAAAGAAACATTTTTCATAATTAAAAGTTTTGCAAATCAAATAAGCAAATAGACAAAATAAAACAGAAAAAGAAGAAATTAAATGTTGATTTTTATATATTATAAATTAGAAAACATTATGAAAAAATAAATACTTAGAATAAACTATGAGAAACAACAGGATAGTATTGTATCTCATACAAAGACCTCAAAATTTTATTAATATTGTTTGTTTTTTGTTTAATTGCTGATGCATTCTATATAAATAAGTCAGAAATTCTTTATGCAATAATATAATACAAAATAAAGAAATATCTAAGCCAACAATCATAAAATATAATTTGAATTTTATTATTGTATTTCTCCACTAAAGAATATTTGAAAAATAGTTAAGTTTTTCCAAACTGTAATGCATATGTTAAAATATCTTAAATGGAGATAGTTTGTGGTAACATTGATTTCATAGATATCCGACATAAGCTAATTTGACTTGTTGCAAGAGATACAATATATAAAACAAACAAACACATTTATTTAATTCATTTGTATTAACATTTATGTGCCAACATGCAACAACCGCAATAATAATAACAAATATGAAGGAAAGAAACCAACCACAACCATCGCAAAAGTAAATAATATTATTTAATATATTTTATTATAAAACAATACAAAGCTTGGCGAAGGTTTCATAGGCTACATCAACAATAACAGAATCTAAAAGTAATTGAAAATACTCACATATTTTGACATCATCTAGAGCAGCTACATATGTATGTATGTATTTAACATATCTATAAGCTAAATGTATCCATTTATATATTTTTATATAATGTATAAATGGAAATCATTAGGAAAACTAAGTATTATTTAATTATTTAGGCAGCGTCCTACAGAGTGTAAAAGACTTAAATGGTCACTTTTTAGGGGACTTGCGAAAATAACAACATCAATATCAGAAGCAAATGAACTCGACTTTCTTACCTACAATTTAATTGATAATTTTTGCTTATTTTAGAACATCACATGACAAATAGACAAGTATTATAAATACAATATATTATAATCGGTCTAATGATAAAAACTATATTGCACTAAGAAGAATTTTTTATGCTGATCATGGAGTCTTCTTTATATTCTTCATCATGTTATAAATATCTTAGATAAACTTAAAATAATCTTCATCACATGCATTTTTGTTTGCTTATTTATTTACAACGTCTTCTTCTTCACGGCTTCCGGTTGCTTACCTTACAAATACGAACAAATATTTATAAGAATTTATGCAAACATTTCAACTTTCAAATGTATTTTAATATTTTTTTATGATTATTTTCAATTAAAGTGTCTATTCTGATATATTGTACAATATGAGGAAAGAATATGAGTTATTCGATTAAATCTTTTGATTAACATCACAAATGCTCAAAATTGAATATCGTGGCTGATCATTGACTCATCTTCGAGGAGATCACTACGCTTATCTGTGGGTTTGAAGCTCAAATTAAGTCTCGTTCTTTAACAGTCATGCATGGCGATGAACATCAATTTTGATGTGCTCACAATATGTCATTTCTTAACCGTTTAACCACTGGCTAAATGCCATATCCAGACTGTGGTCATGTACCAATTAATCGGCTTTCACGAGACTACCTATTAGCACTGCAACAATGGTCTAAGTGGGCATCACAAAAGATTGACGATATGGTTCTTGGGTTAGGCAAACAGGCGCCTCCATCAACGTGGCTGAAGTGCACCCAAATCGGGATAAGTTGGTTTATGTAAAATAGCTGTTCGGGCGGAGTCATAAAGAGTCCAGTCGGCAATAGCGTCAAGCTTCCCGTTGTATATTGATGGTTAAGAAGATTTCTTAACGGCGGGTAGAATGTCGCTCTTTATTTACATTAAGTAACTATTCAGTGTATTGATAACTCCTTATGTATGTTTATAAGAGTTATTAGCAAACATATTGTCAAACAAAGACACGGGGGGTTTGCACTCATATAGTCCACACAATTAAGTAGGCAACTTGTCAAAATTGTATTGTAGCTACAATGTTTCTTAAGGAACATTTCTAGAAGAAGCTACAGCAATCAATCTAAATTATAATTAACTTAAATTATAAGAATAAAAGACTCATCTACTTATTTATTATTTTGTTTATCAACACTTGAGTGAAAAATGAGTGAATAATTCAATAAAATTTCATTTGATTTTAATTAACTTTGGAATGCATAAAAAACTAATAAAATATTTCTTTCTATTTTTCAGGTGAGTTCTCAAAACTAAATAGTTAAATTAATTAAGTAAGTACTACATGCGTCTATCTAATAATTATGTATCTACAATTCTAAATTGAAACTACATGAAATTAAATTTGTTCAAGAACAAACAATAATAATGCTAAGAAATGAGAGAAATGATGGAAAACATGTACAAATATCTAAACAACAAACAATTGAAATTGCATAAAATTGCATAATTTCACGCGCACGGAGCAAATAATAATAATAATAATTGCGCATACGCCCTCACAACCCTCAACCAACTCAACTCACAATTATTAAACGCATTTCCCTTAAACAAAACAATAAGAAAAAAAAAAAAAACAAAATTATTCTGAAAATAGGAAAACAAATTACATAAATCAAAAGAATTCCAGAATTTCTTTCCATTTTTTTGTATAAAACACAGTTGGTAGTCTGTTTTTTGTTTTGCTGGATTCTTTGTTTTGTTTTTCAGAATTTTTTTGCGTGACATTTTCCAATAATAAAGTCACAGTTTGATTACACAAACAGCAGAAAAGCAGAACGCAAAAACAATTCAACAATGATATGTAAGAGGGAATATCTACATACGAGTATGTGAGTATGTGAATGTGTCTGTGTATCTGTGTATCTGTGAGTACATATAAATGTGCTTATGTGAGAGAGTTTTGTTGTCATTCGGTGCGCATAGATTTCCGCATTTCATTTGTATGCATTTTCGCGTATTTTTATGTTAATTTATTAAAACACAAAAAAAAAAAAAACATACATAAACGAACCATTCCCCTTTTCACTTTTCCAATAATTTTTTTTTACTTACATCAAAGATACACAAATATTCATGTGTTCAGATACACATACTCACTTGCTTGGGATATTCATAGTTTCGTTTACATTTGCCAAAGCACCAACAAGTGTTTAAACTCTATTTGGTGCGCCTTGTGGTTTTAGTTTGGTTTAGAATGTATCTCAATGTAGAAAAATATGTGCTTTAATAGTAGAAGCATTGATGTTGTTGTTAGAAGAAATGTTGATGATGATGATGATGATGATGATGATGTTAGTGTTGGTGGTGGTTGTTGTGTTTATATTTTAGTTGAGTTTGCCTGATATTATTTCATGAATTTATGCGTTCTTTTAACACATTTCCAGTCAGTCATCCAAACACATTTAGGAGTTCCTACACCAAATCAGTGGAGTGTAGTTCACTTGAGTCCAGTTTAATGTTTTCGTGTTGTTTTTTGTCTTTCGGGTTGAAAAGCATTCGACATTCGGCATTTGCCTTTGCTGACTGCCAAACACTTCAGATACAACAATCTAATACCAATGAAACTGACTTTCATCAAATAAATTTCTTTCTTTATGTGTTTATATTGTAGAAATTTGCATAACTTGGTTTGGTTTATACTTTTTTTTTTTTTAAATTTAATTAACAAATAAAAATAAGGAAAAGAACAATTAATACAAGTGTTTTGTCCCTTTTGAAAAAATACCTTTGAACTCTGATTTGCAGTTTCTTTGGGGAGAATTATGTATTAAAAGTAATGGAATTTTCTCTCTCAAAGTTTTCTAGATATTTAAAACTTTTCTATTTGTCATCTTTGTGTAGTTTTTCAACTGATGTCTATCACAAGTTTGTACGTTGATGACCCTTTTTAGTTATATAGCAAATGATAATAATGATAATTTATCAGTTGGTATTGTCTTGAACTGCAGACTTGCGACCATATTATCTTGAAAAAAGTTTAAGTTTCACTTAAAAATGATTATAAAATAATGAAGCAAAGACTTTCACTTGACACAATTTCAATGATGTCTTTAACAAAACTTTGGTACTTTTCCAACTAAATCACTTTCATTGCCCTTCAATTGTTGATTGGTGCTCTCTCATTTCTTATATCTCTCTCTCTTATCTCCATACTAGAAGTA
The DNA here is from genome assembly GCA_037043295.1 of Amiota minor. Taxonomy (NCBI): domain Eukaryota; kingdom Metazoa; phylum Arthropoda; class Insecta; order Diptera; family Drosophilidae; genus Amiota; species Amiota minor. The sequence continues at coordinate 5,404 of JBAMAW010001236.1, forward strand.
TAAATAATATTGTATACTAATGAAGAGAAGAAAGAGAAAATGACAATAATCCGCTTAAATAAACCAAGAAAACAGAAAACCAATTGTGAGTTCACTTTCCATTTTTTTTGTTTTTATTTTGATTTTTTTCAAGTTGCAAGTTGAAATTTGTTGTTGGCTGATTGTGCAATTGTTGTTACGTTTCATTTTCAGGATTGTTCAGTTTCTTCATTCGCATAATTCAAATTGAGAGTGCAACTTCAAGTGCTTCCAGCTTCAGCACTCAAACAGATACTTACAACAAGTAAAAGTTGAAAAGTCACTTTTGCATTATCTTCATTATCTTTTTCAATTTGTAAAATAAAAAATAAAATATTGTATTTTCAATTATTTTATAATTCTCTGCATCATCATCATCATCATCATCATCATCACTTTATTTGTTTTGATTTTCTTCATTTTTCGGTTTTGATATTTTTCCTGCTACTCGTACGTTATTATTTAATGCCCAATATTTTTTCCTATTTTCATGTTTTTTTTTTTGTTTTTTATTATTGTTGTTGTTGTTGTATTCTCTCAACCCATTCACTTTATGTATCTGACTGTCTGCTGGTCTCTTTGCCTCCCTCTTCATTGTGTATGTGCAACCTGTTTTTTTTTATATTATTTTTTCTTATAAAAATTTATTTGAAATTTTATTATTAATATTTGATATAAATAAATTATATTTTTATCGTAGGAATCGAAATAATTTTTAATAATTTAATTTGCAGTTTTTTTTAATTTTTTGAATTTTGTTAATCAATCATGACAAAAATATATGCAACTATTGCATACCCTATATTTTTAAATAATAATAAACTGGCTGTCATGGCGTATGTTGCTGCAACCTCGCTTTGTTCGTTTGTTAGTCTCAATTTTTTGATTTTTTAAAGGAAAAGATGTTTTACTTTGTCTTTCTATTTTCTATTTATTTATTTACTTATTTTTTATTACATTTATTAGGAACATAAACCACTTAAATTGATAAAATATTGTTATGAGGATTGATTGTCCTGAGGTCCTTATTTTCTATAACATGAATTTTCCTGCCATTAGAAGGGCGTGATGTACCCCATATACTCGATGCCATATATCCAGGAAGGAGCAACTTGAACTTGCTTGAAAATTAAGAGTTTATCTCCCAAACTAAGTTTGCTCCTTTTGTACAGAAGCCAGTTCAGCGTTTTCATTTTGTGGTGATATGATATTACCATGTCAAGTGTGTACCAAGTAAAAGGGCGAAGTATTTTACAACTGAGCACTGTGGTATCGCCAGACCACCAAACGTTACCGGAGGTATATTACTTCTCCTGAGGATGTACGAAGACAGCTGTGATTTATTTGATTTCACCTTGATATTCCATCTAGTGAACCAGGCTTCCAAACGATTCATGTATGATTGCAGGATTGAAATGACTTCCATCGGCGATTTGTCAGAACAAAGAACAGCAGTGTCATCCGCGTATGAGGCTATGTCCGTGGTATTGGAGATTGGTTGGGGTATATCTGCCTTAAAAATGGTGAAGGTCATGGGAGCTAATACGCTTCCTGGGGGAACACCAGTCTGAACAGTTGTAAATAACGACTTTGAATCACTATAGTTTACGTAAAACGTTCTGTTAGATGATGTTAGACGAAAAGAATTCCTCAACATTTTTATTTTTTTTTTTATTTTCTATTTATTTATTTATTTTTTTTTTTTTTTTTTTTGGTAAATTCTCTTTTATATATATTTATATGATTATACAGAATAATGACATGCTTCAACTTAGAAGGTCGTTAGGTTAGAGACTCTTTAAACGGCGTCGGCTCACACCATGAGTTAGGATTGTCGCCAGGCAGTTTGTATGACTTTCTAGCCTTTATTGATGATGATTCCTGATTTGCAAGATTTCATCACGTAGCGTGAGCATCTTTAGGTCCTAGGTGTGCAAGATGGTGCAACATTTATATTGTTTTTTTTTATAGTCGTTTTTTACGTCCATTTTAATGTTAATGTTGTGACTGTTGTCATGTGTGCGGAAGCAAAGACTTAAAAAAATATATATATATTTACTTTAAAAAATGAACAAAATAGGTATGCAACACGTAGCATTAGGATTCTTTTGTTGTTTGATAACAAGAAATCATTGAAATCAGTACTATCTGTACCTATTGGGTCTAACTGTAACAATAAATCAAAATGTCATCAAAATCGGTCTAGCCATTTAGAAAGAGTATGACAAAAGATGCGCCCACTTGAATTTTCTATACAATATTATACATCGAGTTTTGATTTGATTTCTGATTTGCCTCGTATTGACATCATAAATATAATGATTTTATTTCAAGTTCTACAATTCTGCTGCATTGTAAATTAAGTTCAAATTTCATTACTTTAATCAATACACTTAATCACATTAGAAGCAATTAGTGGAATAAAGAAATGACCATCACAACTACAATACATTTGTCATTATTTTCATTTGATGGAATAGGTAAGATGTGCTACAGAAGGTTGCTTACAAATGCTAAACATCTGAGTAGATGCACTTGTATTTTTCTCACAGAATATGAACTTTATTTTTATTTAATGATTGATGTTTTAATCAAATTCCATAGTAATATTATGTACTAGTTTGATTGTTCATTGCTCATAGTATCTACATATATATTTTTCAATTAACTTTAATGCAATTTTATAGAATTTATAATTTTAATATCATAATAAAAGTATCTTGAATATAAACTATCTGCAGTAACTTAATCACTGATTAAAACAATAAAACTACTTACCTTTTAATATGAAAATATTCTTTGTATTGCTTTAATTTGCAGGGCATGTGATAAGCGTTAAAAACCAGTCTTTTATATTAATGGTTATTTCTTTTAATTAAATGCAACTTGTTCATTTAAGTTTTTGTTATTTCTTATAAAATCTTTTAGGTCAACTTAACATTTTAACCGACAAACGGCGATTGTCGTTGGTATCTTAAAAAAAGATACAAAATGTTAAATACTTAAAAGATTAATTTTCTTGACTGGAGTTGAGTTTTCCTTCAATCGATTGACCGATCGTTCAATCATTTGTTACTTACTACATGCAGATATATTTCATTATGTTGTTTTTGTTCTTGTTGCTACATTATTATCTCATATGCAAATAATTTTAAAAATAAACACAAAAACAAGATACAGTTTTTTCTTTTTTGTGTTTTGTGTTGTTTCTTATAAATTAAAATCCAATGGAAACATTTTGATTTTCTTTGGGCCAAACAATTTAAGACTCACAACTGCAAATGCTACCACATAATGTTGTCGTTGTTGTTGTCGCTGTTGTTATGAGATACATGATTACATGCATGGCACAGACAACAGTGACTACAGTAATTAAACGTCCATTGCGCCGCCTGTCGTTCTGACTTTATACAATTTATTTGCATTTTATTTAAATCAATTTTTTTTTTTTTAAATTTATAAAAAATCAAGTTAACAAAAAAAAGAAAAGGGAATGGAAAAGTTTTTCTTATTTTATTCAGAATGAAATTCAAATAAAAATGGCAAACCACTCCCAGTGTCACCAATCATGAATAAAAATTTATTGCATTTATTTGATAATCAACTTCTTGTTTTCTTATTTTTTTATTTTCTGTACTAAAAGGGAAAAACCAGTTCTAAATTATATTGAAAATATAAGACTTAAATGAATTGAAATAAAGTTTATGAACAAATTGTATTTATAAATCAGTTATATCAAATGTTTTGATTAGTTCAATCTATCAACTGATATATCATTTTGAGAAAGTTAATTTCTTTTACTTTACTAGAAATGTAAGAATTTTTCATAAAAATTCTCATAATTTTACAATCGATTTATATAGACACACTTGCTAGTTACCCCCGTCTGTCAGTAATCGAATCCATGAGAGGACATTTTGGTTCAATGGATTTAGGTTTGATGTACTGATTGTGTTATCAAATCGATTTTGTTGTTCTAATTTAAAAAATTACGAAAATTTTCAATAAGTAAGTGTAACAATCGAAATTGTTTTGATTTTCGTATTAAGAAAATCTTTTCTATTAATTAATCTGACTACCAAATTTCAGTTTATTAGCTCACAAACTTAGAAATTGATTTGCACCGAAACAAACAGACTTGTCACATTTGATTTCCATTTCTAAACTGATGACACCAACAGGAGTCTCCAATGCACATTTTCATAATACAAACAAATATCATAATAAATTTATAATATCTATTCTTAAAAACAACTAATTGTGACATTATTTCTTTACAATCATTTATCATGCTTTTATTGTTTACAGATACTTTGCTAAATGAATAAATGCACACAATGCCTCCTCCTATTACCACTATTCCCTGATCTAAGTATTGTATATTTTTCATTTTATTGCAATTTATTAAGTTTGCAATGTTTGATATTTATTGCACAATAGTATAACAAGTATACGAGTATTGTATTTGTTTTCATAAGATATGCTCAATTACTTTTGTGAGGGTGGCATCTTATACTGAGGCAAATAGAATAATTTCTAATTTATTGCTAACTATTTTTATTGAATAATATAACATCTTATTTATTTTTATCTCATTAAATAATCAAAATACTCAAAACAAGTTATTTTTCCATATTAAATAAGTAAATTCTAAAATATTCCATATTCCCTCTTACGGGAGGCACATTGCCCTTTAATTAAATCATATTTGTTTTGCCTTCCATAAGATGAAATATAATATTTCATACCTACGAGAGCAGTTTCAGAAGTATTCGACCTGATAAAGAAAACTCTTTCACCAGAGATGTTCAATGGCTTCGATATTTTGTTTATACAATAGTATAAATCTAATCGAGCTAATTGAAAAAGCCATAGCTTTGATGTTGGTGACCTTTCAATTTAAAGTATTTTATAACACAATGATGACCAAAGAAATTCTGCACATTGAATTGTCAATTTAAGATTTATAAAGTTGATACTTTTCACCATAATCTTTTTCTTCAAATAAAAGGCGCCATTTCTATGTCAGGTTTGGGCACTTCTGTGATTATCCTCACAATACAATTGTAAATTATTTTACTTAAAAGTAATAATTCTTAAAAAAAAAAGATGCCTCATAAATTAGTGTAATATTTGGCTAATAGTTAGTTTTTTAATTATCGAACTGAATTTTCACATTTTTCCTATATTTGCTTAACTCAATTTTGTAGTTCTTTTGATAAAAACAACTTATGATTAAAATATGCATGAGAACAAAATATGTGAATTTTCGAAGCTTTAGAACATAAATAATGTTGCGATGGTGATTGTATTTACTAATGAAACGTTAATAGACGGCACAGCTGGCGTTCACATAATCGAACATTAACAAAAGTACAATAGTAACAATAATCACAACTTCCACTTCACACTTACCCGACGAACACCTCTTTTCCTTCAATTAGGCACACAGAATCACTTCGATTCAAATCAAAATATCTTTCTTTTCAAGCCCAATAATTTTCTCTTTCATTTTCGTCACGACTCTCTCCAGAGACTCGCATCTTAGTTATTAGCACCATGACATCATTAGCCGATCGCTACGATCCAATTTGTCTTAACAATAAAATATCAAAAAATTTGACAAATTGAAGTTATGAAGTTGTCACACAAATCTTAGTCAAAACAAAAAAAAAAAAAAATATTTCTCAAGTGAAGGGAAGACAACTGAATAGAAGGAAAATAAATTTTAATTTAATTTAATATTCATAGGAAAAGACTACCAAAAATTTTAAAGAGCTGGCTTTTTATCTGATCCAAAGATTATATGTACTTGTATTATCCCTTGATGATTTTTCTTCATGTATTCAGGTAAAACTTTAAATTTTACTAAGCCTGATTACTAGAAAGATATCTATAACTTTCTTAATGCATTTCTCTATATAAGTATATTGTATTTGTGTGCAATGAGTCTTAAATATTTAATAGAATTAAAGTGGGAATATTCATTCATTTTCATATTTGAAGTTTCATTAAAATTTCATAAGAAAAACATTTCTGTAATTACAAAAATTATTGTTGTTAGATACTTAGAAACTTCCATGTTCACTTGATTATATGAGTATGCATGGCATATTCAGAGTATGTACTCGTATATACAATAAATAGTTCTAAATGCCCATTGAAGTTTATCCCACTTTTCCACTTAATCCACCTGAATGAATAAATGATTTTCAGGGGTCTCATACATGGTTAAGTGAACTCAATCGCATTAAATTGTTCAGCAATAAAAAATACATTTTTCTCATGTTTCCACTTAATCGGCGTTGATGGTCTTCGGTCCACCACCCCTGACCAAAACTATTGTGTCCAATGCGTTGCGTTCAATTTACAGTTAAATTTCCGTTGCACACAATTCTTTTTTGTTTTTTTTTTGTTTTTTGTATTTCGTTCTTTTCTTCTCATTCTTATAATTTATGATAATTTACGCAATTTACATAACGCAACGCCTCGAGCGAACCGAAACGTGCAACGTTCGCATAATGCACACGCATATGTTAGCCATTGGTAGGTGAGTCTCGGGGCCATTAAAGAACCAGTAACCAGTTGCAGCTACCGGAATTCATATGCCATAATGACCAACCAACAACAGCAGCAACTTACTACAATACAATACTTGATAATAATGAAAATACAAGAAAGGGTTTTTTTAGTTTGGGAGAAACTTTGGTTTTAGAGGGTCACCACCTAGGCATACACATTGCGTGCATGATGGCATCAGTTTGACTTTATTATATAAAACAATAATTTAACTGTTACATTGTAGTTAGTTAATCTTGGGCTAAAATGTAAAATAGAAATTACATTTTTTTATTACTTGTTTGTTAGAGAAGAAGAATTCAAATTTCTATAAAAATACGTAAACAATAAATAAAAAATAAATAAATTAAAAAAAAATTAAAATGCGTAAAAAGATAAAAGACACACAAAGAGACACTTTGCATTTTGCGGTGGCGGCAGTTAAAAATTTATTTCATGCACCTTGGACTACTTCTGCATGATGTCGCCGTTGCTGCTGCCGTAGATTTCTGTGTTAGCAAACAAGTTTATTTGCTCTCCTCGCTTCTACATCTCTTTACATCTTTCTATACTATAAATATACATATGTATATGTACATACATATATATGTACAAATATTTTACAAGCACATGATCAATGTGAATGAAATACTTACTAAGTGAGTGAGATACGAACACCCGCAGTGTTGGTTTTTTGCTCTACGCACTTGACTAGACACGCACAAGCAAACTAACAACAACAAAGAGATGATGATCATGATGGTGATGATGATGATGATGATGATTATTATGATGATGGTGTCAGTGTAACTATGCAGCAAATATTAGATGTATCTTTTGCTTAAGTTTATTATTTACTTATTGAGATGCATGCAAACAATAAAGCAACAAAGGAACAACAGTGGAATGAAGAACGACAGTAGCAACAACATTAAAAAATCGAAAACTGAAATTGAACTCAAAACTTTACTTACTTACTTACCAACTTACAAAATAAAAGTGGCACAAACAACGGTGTACTGCTAACAACAACAACAATAACAAGTTGTTCAAAGATACAAAGATACAATTAAACCATGTATGTATGTATGTATAAAAGAAATACAATATATTAACAAGAACAACATGAACATGTTTTGCAACAACTACAACAGCAGCAACAACAATAACAACAATAACAACAACAACAACAACAGAGGAACAACATTTCTATCACTCGCACTTAATTCATTTTGATTTCAGTGCAAAGTGGAAATTTATTTGCATAAATTAAAAAAAAAATACTTAAAAAAAAAAATATATATATATATAAATAAATTTTTTTTTGCAGTTTGGAGCAGCAGGGAAATGTTGAATAAGTTTTTCACTTCTCTTTTACTATTTTTTTTTCTCATTTTTTCTTTACTTTTTGCCTATTTCTTTTTTAATATACATAAATATTTATGCACAAATTGCCGGTTCTGTTTTTTTTTTTTTATTTTTAATTTTTTTAATGTTTGCTTTTATTTTATTTTCTTTTGTTGGATTGGATGGCATGGAATAGTGGAATAGCGCGGTCGATTGGTCGCTTGAATGAATTGGGTTTGGATTTGGGTTGGTTGATTATGAGGAGAGAAGTGATGGTTTGAAAAGGGGGGGCTCTGTCATACAGTTGCCACTGACATTATCCGTTATGAAGAAAGATATATACATATATAAAAAAAAAAAAAACACTAGTTACAAAGATAAAAAAAATGATACAACAACTCATAGGACAACAATGTATAATTTTTATTGCATAAAAAGAAGAAAATTTATTGATTGCACAGACAAATGCAAGTTTGTCTATTTGCCCGTCTGGCATAAAACGCATTTATTATTATTTATTAATAAATATTTTGCAGCATTTGATTTATGAAGAAAAATAATAAAAAACAAAAAAATTTATAATAAAAAAAAAAAACTGCTAATTTTTACCATTTAATATTCTTACAATTTCACATTAAATTATTTAACATTTTATTTAATTTTTAACTGAAATGTATTGTATTGTAACATTCCTTTCAAAATTATATTTTTATTTTTTATTTTGTAAATTATTTTTTAATATTTAATGATGTAAATTATAATGGTTGTTTTTTTCTTTGAGATTTTGCTATTTTTATTGCTGTTGTGTGAATTGCAAATGAACAAATGTTGCAAAATATTACAGATTTTTGTAACATATAAAATCAACATGCAACATGACGTATGAGTTTCTGACATTTTTCATTTTCCATTTTCATTTTGTGCAATTTGCGTGACGTTGATACTAGAAGAAATAAATACACAACAAGAAAAAAATGAGAATAAAACATAAAAAAGTGCAACAAAATAAAAAATCAAACCTGCCTTTTATTTTGTGCATTCACTTTACTTTACAACAACAAGTGAAGTTGTTTTTCATATTGTTGTTATTGTTGTTACAAGTAAATTACCATGGGAATATTATTGTATTTTGCATATTTCTTATTAAATTTTAAATTTAAATTTATTAATTCTACTCTTTTTTAAATATTTAATTTCATTTACAACATTACAATGAAAATTTAAAGAAAATAAAGAATTTTTTATTAATTGTAAAGAATTGAATTGAAGGTGCAACAACAACAACATTAGATCTATTCAGGTTTCATTGAGCAAATGAGAAAATACCAAAAATAATCGGCGATCATTAAGTAATCAGTCTAAATTCGTTGGCAATTAACAAACCATTAAAGATAGAAGTGAAGTGAATTTATGTAAATAGGAACCACTTATAATAGAAGAATTTAATATTAACCCGGTTTGCTGAGTCCCCAGCGGTTGTCCCTGTTAAGACTTGTTGTTACTTATGTTGTGTTTTTGGTTGTTTGTTTTTATTTATTGTACAATTTATGGCATTTATACATTTACTTTTATATTGCGACGTTATTATTATTAAACTTATGAACTACTTACTACTAAATTACATTAATCACAAGTATTTGATTGTCTTTTGTTTTTTTTACTCAAATTGTTTAGTTGTTGGTGTCTGTCTATTTGTTAGTTTTCTATCACTTTCAATTGTTCTGCTATTTGGATTTAGTTTCTTTGCTTTAATTGTTTCTGTTTTGTTCTCCTTAAATTTAATGGTTTGCTTTTACATCACACTGACTTCCTGACTGACTCCGACTGTCCCAGATTCATCTTCCTTTTCAACTCATCAGAGCTTACACGCTCATCTCTCCCCAACAAATCAAAATCTTGTCATCAATCTAGTCCTGTATTGCTTCTATGATAGATAGAATAGGGATCGTCTTAAATTCACCAGGATCATTTTTACCTATTTCTAAGTCAATTTCACAATTGCGAAAAACCTCAAAATCCATTGAATTGAATTGTACATGACTGGCTCACGTTGGCTCAGAGGTAAGTGCGTTGGATTGGCATCCCGAAAGTCGCGAGTTCGATTCTCGCTCGAGGCAACTCTGGGCTTTCCCCTGAGCTGAAGACCTCTGTCGCTATTGCTCATATCAAAAATTATTAGGTTTTAATTTGTAGT
>JBAMAW010001237.1:0-22812 GCA_037043295.1 Amiota minor
ACATATCAAATCGAGTGTTTGATGTAAGGCAGAAAAATTTCATTACAAATGAATTTATGATAAAAGCAGGTGTTTCCCAAGGCAGTGTGTTGGGACCAACTTTATACATGTTATTTACTGCCGGCATTCCAACAAGTAGTCAAATTGTTACTTCGACTTTTGCTGATGACACTGCTTTAATCAGCCGCTCCCGTTGCCCAGTTAAAGCTTCCGCAAGCTTGGATGCTCATCTTAAAAGTCTTCAGGAGAATTAAAGTCAATGAGGGGAAATGTAAGTAAATTACATTTACATTGAACCGACGGACTTGCTCTCATGCAACGTTAAATAGTGTTACAATTCCTCAAACTCAAGTGGTGACTTATCTCGGCGTTCATCTGGACAGACGGCTCATCTGGCGGAAGCATATAGAAGCTAAAAAGATACAAACGAAACTAAGGGCTCAAAGTCTTTACTGGCTAATAAATTCTAAACCTGGACTGAGACTTGAGTACAGGGTGATGCTGTATAACTCTGTTATGAAACCAATTTGGACTTATGGTTCTGAATTGTGGGGTACTGCGAACGCGTGTAACGTTGTAGTTATAGAAAGAGCACAATCGAAGATACTTAGACCAATCACGGGAGCTTCATAGTATAACAGGAATGAAGACATTCACAAAGACCTGGAAGTACCACCAGTAAAAGAATAATGTTCCAAACATAAAGGTATTTACATAGACAAACTAGTTCGACATGTTAATCCTCTAGCCAAAGTCCTTGTCCATGCAAGGAACTCATCTCGACTGATCCGTAACGATCGTGCTGCCCTTTTGCTTACTTAGAGGCTCATAGTGCTAAGTGAACCCCTTCCTCTTCATTATAGGAGGGACACACGTGTATTAGTTTTTAGGAGTTGAAACCTTATTGTTAGTCCTATTCATGTATATAGGAGATGCAATAAATACCATAAATTTAAAAAAAAATAAAAATAAAAAAATAATGATTCGCGGTTTGACGTCGTTGTATGGTTGTATAGATAAACTTTCTAAATGTTTTGAACGACTTTGCAATTCAAAACCAACACTTTGGGTAGGAAGGATAAAACATTTAATATGCTTACACAATTATCGACACCACACTGCTTCTTTTCCTTACAACGTCGCACAAGATGCTCGTTAAAACCGAAACGCAAAGCTTCTTATCTTTACAAAATTCCCGCGATCATTTACATTCATTGCACGAAATGTGTCACAATTTCCTAATTGATAATCACCACCACGTTGTGGACACACTCTACTATTTAACCTTTGATTCACTTGTGCAATTTGATCGTTTTCGTTTATCACATGATGTAACAGAATCAGTTCCATTTTCTGACCTTCATAAGATGTTGCCATGGGATGAATTTGTTTTTTTTTTTTGTGTGTCATTTACAGTTCGTAAAAATTTATTGGGAGAATTTAAAATAAATAAACAAATAGTTTATTACAGTTACATAGTATAAGCGCAAAGATTATTAACAAATAAAAATCTAATAGAACAAATAAATAATATAACCAAAATAAATAATGATATTATGAGATCATTTAAAAATGGTGAAAATTTTCAAAAAAATTTAATTTTATATTGCAAACTTAAATTTGATATATTGAAAGAAAACATAATAATAATAAATAACTTAAAATTAGCTTTACATCTATCAGAGGTAAATTTTATAAACACCTTTTTACTCTCATCATCAGATATTAAAATTGTACAAATACACTAAAAGATGATGAATTACCGTATAATAATATTGAAGAAGCATTAAATATTGCAAACATAAAAATTGCCCATAATAAGTTTTATAATTTATGTAATATCAATACTGAAAACTTTAAATGAAAACTGTAAAAAAATTATTATAAAACCATTAAAAATGGGGAAAAGAATTGTAAAATTAAATTTTGATAAAAACGTGAATTGCCAAAAAGAAATATATGGAATTAAAAAAGATTGTAAAATAACATTAAATAACGTAGAAAAAATTTCAAATGATAATTGTATTTCAAATCTAATAAAAAATAAACCCCATGAATGTAATTTCACAAACAATAAACACATTAAAGGTATTGAAAGAATTAATGAATTAATTTTATTAAACAAATTTTATGGCAATGTAACAATTAACCATGAGGTTAAAACCCCAAATGTGACATTCCTTGTTAGATTAAGAAATGATACAATAGTTATAAGAAATGAATATTTTGGGGTAGCAAACATTTAATTTTGTAAATCAAACCCTCATGCCATACTCGATCAAACGCTTGTGCTACATCAAGGAATACTGCTGAGCAATATTCTCGCTGTTGAAAGGTAGTTCTTATCTCCGAAGTAACTCTGTTGACTTGCTCAATCGTTCCATGTTTCGCTCGAAAACCAAATTGATGATCTGGGATTGAACTATTTGCTTGTAAATGGTGATTGAGTCTGGCTTTAAGAACCTTCTCAAATAGTTTAGAAAGACATGGAAGTAGACTTATAGGTCTATATGAAGAAGGACATGTCCTATCCTTCCCGAGCTTTGGAACCATTATAATAACCGATTTCTTCCATTGCTTTGGGAAGTATCCAATTCGAAGGATAGCAATGAAAAGACACGAGAGAAGTACTATTGCTGCGCTTGGAAGTTCAGTTATAATTTTATGGCAAGTTACCATCAAAACCAGCATTTTTTTTGGGCTGCAGTCGAATCCTTTCAATATGTACAATTTCATTTGAGCTTGTTTTTAATGGAGACATTTTTGCTGAATTTGTGATTGTGTGGTGAGGAAGCACAAATTTGTTAGTAGGTAGATTAGGTTGAAACACGTGCTCAAGATGGTTGGCAAATACATTAGCCTTCTTTCATCAGACCGAGTCCAAATTCCGTTTCTGTCTCTAATAGGTGAATCCAGCTCCACAGGAGTTTTTAGCGATTTTTGCGCTTTCCAAAGTGAAAATCTAGTGTTTGGGGGTGATAGGTTATAGATATAGCGCCTTTGTGCCTCGAGCTGGTCGCTTAAAAGTGCTTTGGATAGTTTTTTTGTTGCAGTTTTTAGACTTTGTTTAGCAGTAGAGCGAGGAGATCTGTGCTGTTGCCATTTTCTTCTCAATCATCGTTTAGAAGCAACCAGTTCTTCAATTCCCCTAGTTGAGAAAGATTTTCTGCTGAACTTGTGAGCAACAATCGCAGGCATTGATACCTCAGCTGCAGCTACCAATACGACTCTTAACTCATTAACAGATTTGTCGATATCTGTTTCACAGTTGATCGCATGTGGAACTTCTATGTGAGAACTAATATAGTGTTATTAGATATAAGGGTATACTGGCGATCCTCAACTATTGGAAAATCGAGTAAAACTATATCAACGTGGGAGTGATTGGATGAAAGTTCATATTTAGTAACTGCTGATATGAGGATTCTAGTTTTATTTTTTGTTATACCAAAGTCGATGATATCGGGAGTTTTTCTTAGATCCGTCGATCCCATGATTGTTCCCACAGTTATTGCATTTTTTAAGATCGGGATTATCGCGACAGGTTGCGGTTTCATGCAAGCCTCCACTAGCTACGCATACTGAACGAAGGGTGCAATAGGATTTCGTGTGGCCAAATTCCTGGCAATTTATGCATTGCACAGGATTTACGAACCAGTATAGGATTGGATAATATAAAGGTTAGCGTTCCAATAGAGCTGCGAGAAGCAGAAGTTGATGATGTTTATGCGGTGCGATGCAAATTAGGCTGGTCTGTATCAAATTTTATCGGGAACGGCAACGAAAGTGAAAGAAATTCACGTAACAGGTGATTTTGAAATGCGACAATGGTCATCGAATTCGCCTCGAGTTATACAAGCACTCGACAATAAGATAAAAATTTCGCAAACGCCAGGATATGTTCACATATGTAGTGAAGTTAATGGCACATCCCCCTTGGTCTTCTTGGATTTTTTATAACACGTGCTAAAAAAATATTGAAAAATATTTGGTGATCGGGTATTGGATGGGATGAGTATATTAATGACAACAGTGCAGAAGATTGGTCATGTTGGACGAAGCACTTCAAAAATTCATTTTTTGAGATCTTGTTCAGCTCCTCCTTCGATGTCGTCTTTATGTCCTCAATCGTAGTGAAGCGTCGTCCTTTCGTGTGCCTCTTCAGTTTCGGGAACAAGAAAAAGTCACAGAGGGCCAGATCTGCGGAATACGGTGGCTGTGGCATTATTAGTGTGTTGGTTTTGGCCAAAAATTTGCGTACAAGTGTGAGCAGGGGCGTTATCATTGTACAAAAGTGTTTTTGTTCTTCCCCAAATCCGGGCGTTTTTGGCGGATTGCTTCACGCAAATTGCGCATAACTTGCAGGTAATATTCATTATTATCGCGATACTTTTGAAACCTCGTATGCAGCTTTGGTTTATTTACGAGCAAAGGTTGGCGATGAAATACACTGCACATTGGTAAGTTCCAAAACACGGGCAGCCCCTCTGAAGCCTGTGTCAATACCACGCATGGAATTAATGGCTGCGGTGTTCGGCCTACGGTTAGCGAATACTATACAGTCCGAAATGTCACTTTGTGTAATCAAGCGTGTATTCTGGACCGATTCAGCAATGTGTAGCGCTCCGAATTGGTGAGATTCTGGAAGGATCAAAAGTATCTGATTGGCGCTGGGTGCTGACAATATACAATGTAGCTAATGATGGCACTAAATGGACCAAGAAACCAAAAATCAACGGGTTTATTCTGTGGTTTTGTGGTCTATGTTTTTAAAGTGTGATGAGTCACAATGGCCAATATCAGAGATGGATGGAGGGAAAGTTGTCGGATTTACTGTCCTATCCTATTATCATCTGCATAATGAGATTGTGTAAATGTAATGCGTCAAAAATATTGCGTTACTGGTCTGCGTGCATTGGTGAATGAAATGCCGCGGAGTTGTCGAATGCACCAGTAATGGGGAACTTGCCCATTGAGCGTCTTTCATCATATACTCTGCCATTTACATACACTGGAGTGGATTTTTTGTGCCTATGTCTGTTGCAGTCGGTCAACTTCAAGAAAAATGATGGGGCGTTTTGTTTACATGCCTTACTGTACGGACAGCTCATATGGAAGTGGTACCATCGCTCTCAACTGACTATTTTTTGATGGCACTGAAGTTTTTCGTATGTCGATGTCGTGTACCGCATCATATGCTATCTGACAATGGTACCAACTTTAGAGGAGCAAGCAAGGCTTTGAAATTTGACATCGAACGCATATCTGTCTGTCTGCAGTGGAAAAGCAGTATCCGGCAATGGAATTTTTTTTCAATCCACCAGGAGCTCCACACATGGGCGGTGCATGGGAGCGAATGGTACGTTCTACAAAATCAATTTTGACTTAGATTCTACTGAGAGCAGATCTACATGACGATATACTCCATGCAGCGTTGGCAGAAGTCGAGCATATAATTAATTCTAGACCGTTGACATATGTGCCTTTGGATTCGAGTGAGGATAACACCGAATCACTTCTCAGTTGGTAATTCCAGTGGTCTTCGAGAAAGAAGTATCATTGGAATACAACTAGGGTTATCGGATTTCATGTCAAATAGCTGATCAATTTTGAAAATGGTGGCTCAGTGAGTGCTTGCGACGTTAACTACACGTACATAATGGTTTCAACCACCTTCTCAATTGCAGTTGGCGACGTTGTGCATATTTTAGACGAAAATAGCCAGCGAAATACGTGGCCAAAGGGTATGATAATGGATGTTCCTCGGGCAAAGGATGGATGTAAATGGGATCGTAAACCGCCCTGCCGGGACGCTCGCCAAATTGGATGTACGACAAGGTTGTAATAAACAGCGCAGTGATGCTTGTGAATAACGCGGTAGGAAATATTTCGTGGACCCCCTTTAGTTGGTGTTCCGTTATGCGCTGATTGGATTTGTTCACATTTGAGACTCTGTAAGAAAATTTGATTGAAAAAGTAGTATAGTGTTATCAGCGAGCGATAGCACAAGATTTTCAATGGCTTGGAAAGTTAATAATAAACGGCTTGGAAATTATTACAACAATAAAATTACCAATTTGATTTGGTTTGTTTTATTTTACCTTAAAAATTCAGTTGTTTGAAAAAGGTGCTAGGACACTATTCAACAATGCTTAAATTATATTATATACAATACGTCATCATCCAGGCAACGACATATACTTGTACATATGCTTCCTAGTGCGATTAGTCATAAATACGTCAATTCTTAAAGCATCGGCTGACATGTATAATTTTGTATTAGAAAAGTATTTCCTAAAGCCGTTTTCTCGCCGTTTATATAAGAATGTGCAAGACCTTAAAATCCTACATTCAAGTTTCATTATTCTTTTCATAAAGGACGAATCATATTGAGGAGCCACAAGTCAATATGGATCTGACACGTGTTTAATACATTATAATTTTAATTCTAGTTGAGAGCAAATTTGAGGAAAGTATTTTTTTGTACGCGTGAAAGTCTCTATTTGTTTAAGTGTTTTGCATATTAACGTGTTTACTATTTAAAATTATACGCGCGGGTCCTTCCTATAAGGAAGAGGACGGACTTCACTTAGCACTACGAGCCTCTAAGTAAGCAAAAGGGCAGCACGATCGTTGCGATTCAGACGAGAAGAGATCCTTGTATGAACAAGGACTCTGGCTATAGGATTAACATGTCAAACTAGTTTGTCCATGTAAATACCTTTTTGTTTGGAACATTATTCTTTTACTGGTGGTACTTGCAGGTCTTTGTGAATGTCTTCATTCCTGTTATACTATGAAGCTCCCGTGATTGGTCTAAGTATCTTCGATTGTGCTCTTTCTATAACTTCAACGTTACACGCGTTCGCAGTACCCCACAATTCAGAACCATAAGTCCAAATTGGTTTCATAACAGAGTTATACAGCATCACCTTGTACTCAAGTCTTAGTCCAGATTTAGAATTGATTAGCCAGTGAAGACTTTGAGCACTTAGTTTCATATACATCTTTTGAGCTTCTATATGCTTCCGCCATGTGAGCCGTCTGTCCAGATGAACGCCAAGATAAGTTACCACTTGAGTTTGAGGAATTGTAGCATTATTTAACGTCACTGGAGAACAAGTCCGTCGGTTCAATGTAAATGCAATGTGCTTACATTTCCCCTCATTGACTTCAATTCACCAGTTGGATAACCATTCCTGAAGGATTTTAAGATGAGCATCCTGCAGAAGCTTTAACTGGGCAAAGGGAGTGGCTGATTAAAGCAGTGTCATCAGAAAATGTCGAAGTGACAATTGTTGGAATGCCGGCAGTGAATAACATGTATAAAGTTGGTCCCAAGACACTGCCTTGGGAGCTAGTTCTGGCTGAAACTTTACCCTCTGCACCAGCATAGTTTCAGGAAGCTCTTCGTCCCAACCATCTTGAGTTTTCGATAAAACAGACACACCGTAAGCCTTCTCCAGCATTCGAATCGATCCGGCACACGAAATTTCGTTCAAAATACAAATTTTGAGATAAACTCTTTGTTCAAAATTTTTTTCCATTGTAAAATTTGCCAAGAAGTACTGAGGTGGACTGATTTAACCAGCTGTTGTGAACAATCTGGTTGACAGATCGCGCTCATTTTTGGCATAGTAATTAAGGACAGTCCTACCAACATACAGAAAAAAAACTTCAAAAATACTTATCGGCCGGGCAATTTAAATAACAAATACTTTATTGTCACAAGGTATACTCTACTTGCAGCCGAATGGAATCATACGAAAAGAGAATGAATGAATTTCAATATTCACTTCAATTAAAAAGAACAACGAACACTAGCACAAAGAAAACTTGAAAAGACTTCCACTGCACTTGGAATAAGTAAAACTCAAAATCAATCACTATAAATATGATCTGATTAGTTACAAATCTAAAAATTCGCGAATTCACCGAATTAACTCACCTGATGTTATCAAAGATCCAGGCCGTCAACTGCAGGCAAGTTCTCTTATCTGAAAAACTTTATTTATTTTTCTTGTCCTTTCAAACTGAAACTTGGTCACTATCAGTTTTCAATATATGCAGAGGCCATTTGTCGGAACCAGCCCAATTGGCCCACTAGGGGGGGTACCTCCAATACAAACCACCCATTTGAATTCATGTTCTTATTAGGAAAACTTTTATATTTTTTGTCCTATCGAACTGAACCTTGGATGCTATCAGTTTCCAATATATGCAGAGGCCATTTGTCGGAACCAGCCCAATTGGCCCACTAGGGGTGGTACCTCCCATACAAACCACCGATTTGAATTCATGTTCTTATTAGAAAAACTTTTTTATATTTTTTGTCTTATCAAACTGACACTTGGACACGTATCAGTTTCCTTTACATGCGCAGGAAATTTGTCGGAGCCACCCGAATCGAACCACAAGGGAGGGTACCTCACATACAAACCACCCATTTGAATTCATGTTCTTATTGGAAAAACATTTTTATATTTTTTGTCCTATTAAACTGAAACATGGACACTTTCAGTTTCCAATTCATGCGCAGGAAATTTGTCGAAACCACCACAATCGAACCACTAAGGGGGGTACCTCCCATAAGAATCACCCGTTTGAATTCATGTTCTTATTAGAAAAACCTTTTTAATTTTTTTGTCCTTTCAAACTGAAACTTGGACACTATCAGTTTTCAATACATGCGCAGGGCATTTGTCGGAACCAGCCCAATCGGATCACTATAGGGGGTACCTCCAAAACAAAAAACCCATTTGAATTCATGTTCTTATTAGAAAAACTTTTTTATTATTTGTCCCATCGAACTGAATCTTGGATGCTGTCAGTTTCCAATAAATGCACAGGCCATTTGTCGGAACCACCACAATCGATCCAATAAGAGTGGCACCTCCCATACAAATCAAACATTTGAATTCATGTTCTTATTAGAAAAACTATTTTATTTTTTGTCTTCTCAAACTGAAACTTGGACACTATCAGTTTTCAATACATACGCAGGGCATTTGTCGGAACCAGCAAAATCGGACCACTAGGGGGGGTACCTCCAATACAAACCACCCATTTGAATTCATGTTCTTATTAGGAAAACTTTTATATTTTTTGTCCTATCGAACTGAAACTTGGATGCTATCAGTTTCCAATATATGCACAGGCCATTCGTCGAAACCACAATAATCGAACCACGTAGGGTGGTACCTCCCATACAAACCACCTACTTGAATTAATGTTCTTATTAAAAAAAAAGCTTTTTAATTTTTTTGTCCTTTCAAACTGAAACTTGGACACTATCAGTTTTCAATACAAGCGCAGGGCATTTGTCGGAACCAGCCCAATCGGACAACTAGGGGGGTACCTCCAATATAAACCACCCATCTGAATTCATGTTCTTACTAAAAAAATTTTTTGTTTTTTGACCTATCAAACTGAAACTTGGATACTATCAGTTTCCATTACATGCGCAGGACATTTATCGGAACCTCCGGAATCGAACCACTAAGGAAGTTCCTCCCATAAAAATCACCCATTTGAATTCATGTTTTTATTAGAAAAACTTTTTTAATTTTTTTGTCCTTTCAAACTGAGACTTGGACGCTATCAGTTTTCAATACATGCGAAGGGCATTTGTCGGAACCAGCCCAATCGGACCACTAGGGGGGTACCTACAAAACAAACCACCCATTTGAATTCATGTTCTTATTAGAAAAACTTTTTTATTTTTTGTCCTATCGAACTGAAACTTGGACACTATCAGTTTTCATTATATGCACATTCCATTTGTCGGAGCAAGCCCAATTGGACCACCAGGGAGGGTACCTCCCATAAAAGCCACCCATATGTATAAATGTACTTACAAGAAAAAATTTTTGTTTTTTGTCCTATCAAACTGAAACTTACACACTATCAGTTTCCAATACATGCGCAGGACATTTGTCGGAACCATCTGAATCGAACCGCTAAGGTAGTTCCTCCCAAAAAAATCACCCATTTGAATTCATGTTCTTATTAGAAAAACTTTTTTAATTTTTTTGTTCTTTCAAACTGAAACTTGGACACTATCAGTTTTCAATACATGCGCAGGGCATTTGTCGGAACCAGCCCAATCGGATCACAATGTGAGGTACCTCCAAAACAAAAAACCCATTTGAATTCATGTTCTTATTAGAAAAACTTTTTTATTTTTTGTCCTATCGAACTGAACCTTGGATGCTATCAGTTTCCAATTCATGCGCAGGGCATTTGTCGGAACCAGCCCAATCGGATCACTATGTGGGGACCTCCAAAACAAAAACTATCAGTACCTACAAAACAAACCACCCATTTGAATTCATGTTCTTATTAGAAAAACTTTTTTATTTTTTGTCCTATCGAACTGAAACTTGGATGCTACCAGTTTCCATTATATGCACAGGCCATTTGTCGGAACCACCATAACAGAACAACTAAAGGTTGTACCTCCCATACAAACCACCGATTTGAATTAATGTTCTTATAAGAAAAACTTTTTAAATTTTTCTGTCCTTTCAAACTGAAACTTGGACACTTTCAGTTTCCAATTCATGCGCAGGAAATTTGTCGGAACCACCCGAATCGAACCACTAGGGGGGTACCTCACATAAAAATCACCCATTTGAATTCATGTTCTTATTATAAAAACTTTTTTAAATGTTTTTGTCCTTTCAAACTGAAATTTGGACACTATCAGTTTTCAATATATGCACATTTCATTTGTCGGAGCAAGCCCAATTGGACCACCAGGGAGGGTACCTCCCATAAAAGCCACCCATTTGAATTCATGATCTGTTTAGAAAAACTTTTTTATATTTTTCGTCTTATCAAACTGAAACTTGGACACATATCAGTTTCCATTACATGCGCAGGAAATTTGTCGGAACCACCCGAATCGAACCACAAGGGAGGGTACTTCACATACAAACCACCCATTTGAATTCATGTCCTTATTAGAAAAACTTTTTTATTTTTTGTCCTATCAAACTGAGCCTTGGCTGCTATCAGTTTCCAATATATGCACAGGCCATTTGTCGGAACCACCATAATCGAACCAATAGGGGTGGTACCTCCCATACAAACCACCCATTTGAACTCATGTTCTTATTAGAAAAACTTTTTTATTTTTTGTCCTATCAAACTGAGCCTTGGCTGCTATCAGTTTCCAATATATGCACAGGCCATTTGTCGGAACCACCATAATCGAACCAATAGGGGTGGTACCTCCCATACAAACCACCCATTTGAACTCATGTTCTTATTAGAAAAACTTTTTGAATTTTTTTGTCCTTTCCAACTAAAACTTGGACACTATCAGTTTTCAATACATGCGCAGGAAGTTTGTCGGAACCACCTGAATCGAACCACTAAGGGAGTTCCTCCCACAAAAATCACCCATTTGAATTCATGTTTTTATACGAAAAACTTTTTTAATTTTTTGGTCTTTCCAAACTGAAACTTGCACACCATCAGTTTCCAATACATGCGCAGGGCATTTGTCGGAACCACCTGAATCGAACCAATAGGGGTGGTACCTCCCATACAAACCACCGATTTGAATTCATGTTTTTATTAGAAAAACTTTTTTATATTTTTCGTCTTATCAAACTGACACTTGGACACGTATCAGTTTCCTTAACATGCGCAGGAAGTTTGTCGGAACCACCCGAATCGAACTACAAGGGAGGGTACTTCACATGCAAACCACCCATTTGAATTCATGTCCTTATTAGAAAAACTTTTTTATTTTTTGTCCTATCAAACTGAGCCTTGGCTGCTATCAGTTTCCAATATATGCACAGGCCATTTGTCGGAACCACCATAATCGAACCAATAGGGGTGGTACCTCCCATACAAACCACCGATTTGAATTCATGATCTGTTTAGAAAAACTTTTTTATATTTTTCGTCTTATCAAACTGAAACTTGGACACATATCAGTTTCCATTACATGCGCAGGAAATTTGTCGGAACCACCCGAATCGAACCACAAGGGCGGGAACTTCACATACAAACCACCCATTTGAATTCATGTCCTTATTAGAAAAACTTTTTTATTTTTTGTCCTATCAAACTGAGCCTTGGCTGCTATCAGTTTCCAATATATGCACAGGCCATTTGTCGGAACCACCATAATCGAACCAATAGGGGTGGTACCTCCCATACAAACCACCCATTTGAATTCATGTTCTTATTAGAAAAACGTTTATATTTTTTGTCCTATCGAACTGAAACTTGGACACTATCAGTTTTCAATACATACGCAGGGCATTTGTCGACACTAGCCCAATCGGACCACTAGGGGGGGTACCTCCAATACAAACCACTCATCTGAATTCATGTTCTTATTAGAAAAACTTTTTTTATTTTTTGTCCTATCAAACTGAGCCTTGGCTGCTATCAGTTTCCAATATATGCACAGGCCATTTGTCGGAGCCACAATAATCGAACCACGAAGGGTGGTACCTCCCATACAAACCACCGATTTGAATTCATGTTTTTATTAGAAAAACTTTTTTATATTTTTCGTCTTATCAAACTGACACTTGGACACGTATCAGTTTCCTTTACATGCGCAGGAAGTTTGTCGGAACCACCTGAATCGAACCACAAGGAAGGGTACCTCCCATACAAACCACCCATATGTATAAATGTTCTTACTAGAAAAATTTTTTGTTTTTTGTCCTATCAAACTGAAACTTGGACACTTTCAGTTTCCAATACATGCGCAGGACATTTATCGGAACCTCCGGAATCGAACCACTAAGGGAGTTCCTCCCATAAAAATCACCCATTTGAATTCATGTTTTTATTAGAAAAACTTTTGTAATTTTTTTGTCCTTTCAAACTGAGACTTGGACGCTATCAGTTTTCAATACATGCGCAGGGCATTTGTCGGAACCACCATAATCGAACCACTAAAGGTTGTACCTCCCATAGAAAATACCCATTTGAATTAATGTTCTTATAAGAAAAACTTTTTTAATTTTTTGTCCTTTCAAACAGAAACTTGGACACTTTCAGTTTCCAATTCATGCGCAGGAAATTTGTCGAAAAGTAGAAAAAATTTTTGTTTTTTGTCCTATCAAACTGAAACTTGGACAATATCAGTTTCCAATACATGCGCAGGACATTTGTCGGAACCACCTGAATCGAACCACTAAGGGAGTTCCTCCCACAAAAATCACCCATTTGAATTCATGTTTTTATACGAAAAACTTTTTTAATTTTTTGGTCTTTCCAAACTGAAACTTGCACACCATCAGTTTCCAATACATGCGCAGGGCATTTGTCGGAACCACCTGAATCGAACCACTAAGGGAGTTCCTCCAACAAAAATCACCCATTTGAATTCATGTTTTTATTCGAAAAACTTTTTTAATTTTTTGGTCTTTTCAAACTGAAACTTGCACACCATCAGTTTCCAATACGTGCGCAGGACATTTGTCGGAACCACCTGAATCGAACCACTAGGGGGTTACCTCCCATGCAAAGCACCCATTTGAATTTATTTTTTTATTAGAAAAACTTTTTTAATTTTTTGGTCTTTTCAAACTGAAACTTGCACACCATCAGTTTCCAATACATGCGCAGGAAGTTTGTCGGAACCACCCGAATCGAACCACAAGGAAGGGTACCTCCCATACAAACCACCCATATGTATAAATGTTCTTACTAGAAAATTTTTTGTTTTTTGTCCTATCAAACTGAAACTTGGACACTTTCAGTTTCCAATTCATGCACAGGAAGTTTGTCGAAACAACCCAAATCGAACCATTAGGGAGGGTACCTCCCAAAAGAGTCACCCATTTGAATTCATGTTTTTATGAGAAAACCTTTTTTATATTTTTTGTCCTATCAAACTGAAACTTGGTCGGTATCAGTTTTCAATACATGCGCAGGGCATTTGTCGGAACCAGCCTAGTCGGACCACTAGGGGGGTACCTCCAAAACAAATAACCCATTTGAATTCATGTTCTTATTAGAAAAACCTTTTTTATTTTTTGTCCTATCGAACTGAGCCTTGGATGCTATCAGTTTCCAATACATGCACAGGGCATTTGACGGAACCACCATAATCGAACCACTAGGGGTGGTACCTCCCTTACAAACCCACCATTTGAATTCATGATTTTATTAGAAAAACTTTTTTCATATTTATCGTCTTATCAAACTGAAACTTGGACACGTATCAGTTTCATTACATGCGCAGTAAATTTGTCGGAACTACCGAATCGAACCACAAGGCAGGGTACCTCACATACAAACCACCCATATGTAAAAATGTTCTTACTAGAAAAATTTTTTGTTTTTTGTCCTATCAAACTGAAACTTGGACACTTTCAGTTTCCAATTCATGCACAGGAAGTTTGTCGAAACCACCCAAATCGAACCATTAGGGAGGGTACCTCCCAAAAGAGTCACCTATTTGAATTCATGTTTTTATGAGAAAACCTTTTTTATATTTTTTGTCCTGTCAAACTGAATTGGTCGGTATCAGTTTTCAATATATGCGCAGGGCATTTGTCGGAACCAGCCTAGTCGGACCACTAGGGGGGTACCTCCAAAACAAAAAACCCATTTGAATTCATGTTCTTATTAGAAAAACCTTTTTTATTTTTTGTCCTATCGAACTGAGCCTTGGATGCTATCAGTTTCCAATACATGCACAGGGCATTTGTCGGAACCACCATAATCGAACCACTAGGGGTGGTACCTCCCTTACAAACCCCCCCTTATTAGAAAAACTTTTTTCATATTTTTCGTCTTATCAAACTGAAACTTGGACACGTATCAGTTTCATAACATGCGCAGTAAATTTGTCAGAACTACCGAATCGAACCACAAGGCAGGGTACCTCACATACAAACAACCCATTTGAATTCATGTTCTTATTAGAAAAACTTTTTTAATTTTTTTGTCCTTTCAAACTGAAACTTCGACACTATCAGTTTCCAATACATGCGCAGGACATTTGTCGGAACCATCCTAATCGAACAATCAAGGGGGGTGCCTCCCATAAAAACCACCCATTTGAATTCATGTTCATATTGGAAAAACTTTTTTATATTTTTTGTCCTATCGAACTGAAACTTGGACACTATCAGTTTCCAATATAGGCGTAGGACATTTGTCGGAACCACTTGAATCGAACCACTAAGGGAGTTCCTCCCATAGAAATCACCCATATGAATTCATGTTCTGATCGGACCACTAGGGGGATACCTACAAAACATACCACCCATTTGAATTCTTGTTCTTATTAGAAAAACTTTTTAAATTTTTTTGTCCTTTCAAACTAAAACTTGGACACTATCAGTTTTCAATACATGCGCAGGAAGTTTGTCGAAACCACCCGAATCGAACCATTAGGGGGGTACCTCCCAAAAGAGTCACCCATTTGAATTCATGTTTTTATTAGAAAGCCTTTTTTATATTTTTTGTCCTATCAAATGGAAACTTGGTCACTATCAGTTTCCAATACATGCGCAGGGCATTTGTCGGAACCAGCCCAATCGGACCACTAGGGGGGTACCACCAAAACAAAAAACCCATTTGAATTCATGTTCTTATTAGTAAAACTTTTTTATATTTTTTGTCCTATCAAACTGAAACTTTGACACTATCAGTTTCCAATACATGCGCAGGACATTTGTCGGAACCACCCGAATCGAACCACTAAGGGAGGTCTTTTCATAAAAGTCACCTATTTGTATAAATGTTCTTATTAGAAAAATTTTTTGTTTTTTTTCCTATCAAACTGAAACTTGGACACTATCAGTTTCCAATACATGCGCAGGACATTTGTCGGAACCACCTGAATCGAACCACTAGGAGGGTTCCTCCCATAAAAATAACCCATTTGAATTCATGTTGTTTTTAGAAAAACTTTTTTAATTTTTTTGTCTTTTCAAACTGAAACTTGGTCACTATCAGTTTTCACCCATTTGTATAAATGTTCTTATTAGAAAAATTTTTTGTTTTTTGTCCTATCAAACTGAAACTTGGACACTTTCAGTTTCGAATTCATGCGCAGGAAATTTGTCGGAACCACCCGAATCGAACCACAAGGGAGGGTTCTTCACATACAAACCACCCATTTGAATTCATGTCCTTATTAGAAAAACTTTTTTATTTTTTGTCCTATCAAACTGAGCCTTGGCTGCTATCAGTTTCCAATATATGCACAGGCCATTTGTCGGAACCACCATAATCGAACCAATAGGGGTGGTACCTCCCATACAAACCACCGATTTGAATTCATGTTTTTATTAGAAAAACTTTTTTATATTTTTCGTCTTATCAAACTGACACTTGGACACGTATCAGTTTCCTTAACATGCGCAGGAAGTTTGTCGGAACCACCCGAATCGAACTACAAGGGAGGGTACTTCACATACAAACCACCCATTTGAATTCATGTCCTTATTAGAAAAACTTTTTTATTTTTTGTCCTATCAAACTGAGCCTTGGCTGCTATCAGTTTCCAATATATGCACAGGCCATTTGTCGGAACCACCATAATCGAACCAATAGGGGTGGTACCTCCCATACAAACCACCCATTTGAACTCATGTTCTTATTAGAAAAACTTTTTGAATTTTTTTGTCCTTTCCAACTAAAACTTGGACACTATCAGTTTTCAATACATGCGCAGGAAGTTTGTCGGAACCACCTGAATCGAACCACTAAGGGAGTTCCTCCCACAAAAATCACCCATTTGAATTCATGTTTTTATACGAAAAACTTTTTTAATTTTTTGGTCTTTCCAAACTGAAACTTGCACACCATCAGTTTCCAATACATGCGCAGGGCATTTGTCGGAACCACCTGAATCGAACCAATAGGGGTGGTACCTCCCATACAAACCACCGATTTGAATTCATGTTTTTATTAGAAAAACTTTTTTATATTTTTCGTCTTATCAAACTGACACTTGGACACGTATCAGTTTCCTTAACATGCGCAGGAAGTTTGTCGGAACCACCCGAATCGAACTACAAGGGAGGGTACTTCACATACAAACCACCCATTTGAATTCATGTCCTTATTAGAAAAACTTTTTTATTTTTTGTCCTATCAAACTGAGCCTTGGCTGCTATCAGTTTCCAATATATGCACAGGCCATTTGTCGGAACCACCATAATCGAACCAATAGGGGTGGTACCTCCCATACAAACCACCGATTTGAATTCATGTTTTTATTAGAAAAACTTTTTTATATTTTTCGTCTTATCAAACTGACACTTGGACACGTATCAGTTTCCTTAACATGCGCAGGAAGTTTGTCGGAACCACCCGAATCGAACTACAAGGGAGGGTACTTCACATACAAACCACCCATTTGAATTCATGTCCTTATTAGAAAAACTTTTTTATTTTTTGTCCTATCAAACTGAGCCTTGGCTGCTATCAGTTTCCAATATATGCACAGGCCATTTGTCGGAACCACCATAATCGAACCAATAGGGGTGGTACCTCCCATACAAACCACCTATTTGAATTAATGTTCTTATTAGAAAAACCTTTTTAATTTTTTTGTCCTTTCAAACTGAAACTTGGACAATATCAGTTTCCAATACATGCGCAGGACATTTGTCGGAACCACCTGAATCGAACCACTAAGGGAGTTCCTCCCACAAAAATCACCCATTTGAATTCATGTTTTTATACGAAAAACTTTTTTAATTTTTTGGTCTTTCCAAACTGAAACTTGCACACCATCAGTTTCCAATACATGCGCAGGGCATTTGTCGGAACCACCTGAATCGAACCACTAAGGGAGTTCCTCCAACAAAAATCACCCATTTGAATTCATGTTTTTATTAGAAAAACTTTTATATTTTTTGTCCTATCGAACTGAAACTTACACACTATAAGTTTCCAATACATGCACAGGACATTTATCGGAACCTCCGGAATCGAACCACTAAGGAAGTTCCTCCCATAAAAATCACCCAATTGAATTCATGTTTTTATTAGAAAAACTTTTTTAATTTTTTTGTTCTTTCAAACTGAGACTTGGACGCTATCAGTTTTCAATTCATGCGCAGGGCATTTGTCGGAACCAGCCCAATCGGACCACTAGGGGGGTACCTACAAAACAAACAAACAATTTGAATTCATATTCTTATTAGAAAAAAATTTTTATTTTTTGTCCTATCGAACTGAAACTTGGACACTATCAGTTCTCAATACATGCGCAGGGCATTTGTCGGAACCAGCCCAATCGGATCACAATGTGAGGTACCTCCAAAACAAAAAACCCATTTGAATTCATGTTCTTATTAGAAAAAATTTTTTAATTTTTGTCCTATCGAACTGAACCTTGGATGCTATCAGTTTGCAATTCATGCGCAGGGCATTTGTCGGAACCAGCCCAATCGGATCACTATGTGGGGACCTCCAAAACAAAAATTATCAGTACCTACAAAACAAACCACCCATTTGAATTCATGTTCTTATTAGAAAAACTTTTTTATTTTTTGTCCTATCGAACTGAAACTTGGATGCTACCAGTTTCCATTATATGCACAGGCCATTTGTCGGAACCACCATAATCGAACCAATAGGGGTGGTACCTCCCATACAAACCACCGATTTGAATTCATGTTTATATTAGAAAAACTTTTTTATATTTTTCGTCTTATCAAACTGACACTTGGACACGTATCAGTTTCCTTTACATGCGCAGGAAGTTTGTCGGAACCACCCGAATCGAACTACAAGGAAGGGTACCTCCCATACAAACCACCCATA
The DNA here is from genome assembly GCA_037043295.1 of Amiota minor. NCBI lineage: Eukaryota > Metazoa > Arthropoda > Insecta > Diptera > Drosophilidae > Amiota > Amiota minor. The sequence continues at coordinate 18,772 of JBAMAW010001237.1, forward strand.
TGTATAAATGTTCTTACTAGAAAAATTTTTTGTTTTTTGTCCTATCAAACTGAAACTTGGACACTTTCAGTTTCCAATACATGCGCAGGACATTTATCGGAACCTCCGGAATCGAACCACTAAGGGAGTTCCTCCCATAAAAATCACCCATTTGAATTCATGTTTTTATTAGAAAAACTTTTGTAATTTTTTTGTCCTTTCAAACTGAGACTTGGACGCTATCAGTTTTCAATACATGCGCAGGGCATTTGTTGGAACCACCATAATCGAACCACTAAAGGTTGTACCTCCCATAGAAAATACCCATTTGAATTAATGTTCTTATAAGAAAAACTTTTTTAATTTTTTGTCCTTTCAAACAGAAACTTGGACACTTTCAGTTTCCAATTCATGCGCAGGAAATTTGTCGAAAAGTATTGTAGAAAAAATTTTTGTTTTTTGTCCTATCAAACTGAAACTTGGACAATATCAGTTTCCAATACATGCGCAGGACATTTGTCGGAACCACCTGAATCGAACCACTAAGGGAGTTCCTCCCACAAAAATCACCCATTTGAATTCATGTTTTTATACGAAAAACTTTTTTAATTTTTTGGTCTTTCCAAACTGAAACTTGCACACCATCAGTTTCCAATACGTGCGCAGGACATTTGTCGGAACCACCTGAATCGAACCACTAGGGGGTTACCTCCCATGCAAAGCACCCATTTGAATTTATTTTTTTATTAGAAAAACTTTTTTAATTTTTTGGTCTTTTCAAACTGAAACTTGCACACCATCAGTTTCCAATACATGCGCAGGAAGTTTGTCGGAACCACCCGAATCGAACCACAAGGAAGGGTACCTCCCATACAAACCACCCATATGTATAAATGTTCTTACTAGAAAAATTTTTTGTTTTTTGTCCTATCAAACTGAAACTTGGACACTTTCAGTTTCCAATTCATGCACAGGAAGTTTGTCGAAACCACCCAAATCGAACCATTAGGGAGGGTACCTCCCAAAAGAGTCACCCATTTGAATTCATGTTTTTATGAGAAAACCTTTTTTATATTTTTTGTCCTATCAAACTGAAACTTGGTCGGTATCAGTTTTCAATACATGCGCAGGGCATTTGTCGGAACAAGCCTAGTCGGACCACTAGGGGGGTACCTCCAAAACAAATAACCCATTTGAATTCATGTTCTTATTAGTAAAACTTTTTTATATTTTTTGTCCTATCAAACTGAAACTTTGACACTAAAAGTTTCCAATACATGCGCAGGACATTTGTCGGAACCTTCCTAATCGAACAATCAAGGGGGGTGCCTCCCATAAAAACCACCCATTTGAATTCATGTTCATATTGGAAAAACTTTTTTATATTTTTTGTCCTATCGAACTGAAACTTGGACACTATCAGTTTCCAATATAGGCGTAGGACATTTGTCGGAACCACCTGAATTGAACCACTAAGGGAGTTCCTACCATAGAAATCACACATTTAAATTCATGTTCTTATTAGAAAAATTTTGTAATTTTCTTGTCTTTTCAAACTGAAACTTGGACGCTATCAGTTTCCAACACATGCGCAGGACATTTGTCAGAACCACCCGAATCGAACCACAAGGGGGGGTACCTCCCATACAAACCACCCATTTGAACTCATGTTCTTATTAGAAAAACTTTTTGAATTTTTTTGTCCTTTCCAACTGAAACTTGGACGCTATCAGTTGTCAATACATGCGCAGGGCATTTGTCGGAACCAGCCCAATCGGACCACTAGGGGGATACCTACAAAACATACCACCCATTTGAATTCTTGTTCTTATTATTGTAGAAAAACTTTTTTAATTTTTTTGTCCTTTCAAACTGAAACTTGGACGCTATCAGTTTCCAACACATGCGCAGGACATTTGTCAGAACCATCCAAATCGAACCATTAGGGGGGTACCTCCCAAAAGAGTCACCCATTTGAATTCATGTTTTTATTAGAAAACCTTTTTTAATTTTTTTGTCCTTTCAAACTGAAACTTCGACACTATCAGTTTCCAATACATGCGCAGGAAATTTGTCGAAACCATCCAAATCGAACCATTAGGGGGGTACCTCCCAAAAGAGTCACCCATTTGAATTCATGTTTTTATTAGAAAACCTTTTTTAATTTTTTTGTCCTTTCAAACTGAAACTTCGACACTATCAGTTTCCAATACATGCGCAGGACATTTGTCGGAACCATCCTAATCGAACAATCAAGGGGGGTGCCTCCCATAAAAACCACCCATTTGAATTCATGTTCATATTGGAAAAACTTTTTTATATTTTTTGTCCTATCGAACTGAAACTTGGACACTATCAGTTTCCAATATAGGCGTAGGACATTTGTCGGAACCACCCGAATCGGACCACAAGGGGGAGTACCTCCCATACAAATCAAACCACCCATTTGAATTCATATTCTTATTAGAAAAAAATTTTTTTGTTTTTGTCCTATCAAACTGAAACTTACACACTATCAGTTTCCAATACATGCGCAGGACATTTGTCGGAACCACCTGAATCGAACCGCTAAGGTAGTTCCTCCCAAAAAAATCACCCATTTGAATTCATGTTCTTATTAGAAAAACTTTTTTAATTTTTTTGTTCTTTCAAACTGAAACTTGGACACTATCAGTTCTCAATACATGCGCAGGGCATTTGTCGGAACCAGCCCAATCGGATCACAATGTGAGGTACCTCCAAAACAAAAAACCCATTTGAATTCATGTTCTTATTAGAAAAAATTTTTTAATTTTTGTCCTATCGAACTGAACCTTGGATGCTATCAGTTTGCAATTCATGCGCAGGGCATTTGTCGGAACCAGCCCAATCGGATCACTATGTGGGGACCTCCAAAACAAAAACTATCAGTACCTACAAAACAAACCACCCATTTGAATTCATGTTCTTATTAGAAAAACTTTTTTATTTTTTGTCCTATCGAACTGACAATTAGACACGTATCAGTTTCCTTTACATGCGCAGGAAGTTTGTCGGAACCACCCGAATCGAACCACAAGGAAGGGTACCTCCCATACAATCCACCGATTTGAATTCATGTTTTTATTAGAAAAACTTTTTTATATTTTTCGTCTTATCAAACTGACACTTGGACACGTATCAGTTTCCTTTACATGCGCAGGAAGTTTGTCGGAACCACCCGAATCGAACCACAAGGAAGGGTACCTCCCATACAAACCACACATATGTATAAATGTTCTTACTAGAAAAATTTTTTGTTTTTTGTCCTATCAAACTGAAACTTGGACACTTTCAGTTTCCAATACATGCGCAGGACATTTATCGGAACCTCCGGAATCGAACCACTAAGGGAGTTCCTCCCATAAAAATCACCCATTTGAATTCATGTTTTTATTAGAAAAACTTTTGTAATTTTTTTGTCCTTTCAAACTGAGACTTGGACGCTATCAGTTTTCAATACATGCGCAGGGCATTTGTCGGAACCACCATAATCGAACCACTAAAGGTTGTACCTCCCATAGAAAATACCCATTTGAATTAATGTTCTTATAAGAAAAACTTTTTTAATTTTTTGTCCTTTCAAACTGAAACTTGGACGCTATCAGTTTCCAACACATGCGCAGGACATTTGTCGGAACCACCCGAATCGAACCACCAGGGGGGTACCTCCCATACAAAACACCCATTTGAATTCATGTTCTTATTAGAAAAACTTTTTTATTTATTGTTCTATCAAACTGAAACTTGGATACTATCATTTTCCAACACAGGTGCAACACATTTGTCGGAACCAGCCCAATCGGATTACTAAGGGGGGAACCTAAAAAGAAACACTCACTGCGTCCCGTGAAGAGTATTATATCTTCGGCATAGTCGAACATAACCTTCTTTCTAGTTTTTAGTTAACGGATGTCGATACAGAAGAACTACGTATCGACGACCAGCCACCGACACGCACCAGCACAAGATTAGTAGCGGTAATGCACGTACTGCAAGATATGCAGTACTTATAATTTTTAATGTTAAGAATTTATCTATTTT
>JBAMAW010001238.1:0-51981 GCA_037043295.1 Amiota minor
AACGTAGCACGTGTGTCCCTCCTATAGGAAGGGGGTCCCATGCACGAGCCTCTAAGTAAGCAGGATCATCGTTACGGATCTAATGCAGTTGCATTTTGGCTAGAGGATTACGAATTAGTTTGTCTATGTATGTTTGGACACTTACGATTAGTGGTACTTCCAGGTGTTTTTACATTCCTGTTAGAGCTTCCTGTGATTGGTTTTATTTTTTTGATCTCTTTTTTAATAATGATCCTTAACCACGCGTTTGAATCCCACAAATTCAATACAAAATTGGTTTCATAACAGAGTTATACAGCATCACCCTGTACTCAAGTCTCAGTCCAGGTTTAGAATTTATTAGCCAGTAAAGACTTTGAGCCCTTAGTTTCGTTTGTATCTTTTTAGCTTCTATATGCTTCCGCCAGATGAGCCGTCTGTCCAGATGAACGCCGAGATAAGTCACCACTTGAGTTTGAGGAATTGTAACACTATTTAACGTTGCATGAGAGCAAGTCCGTCGGTTCAATGTAAATGTAATTTACTTACATTTCCCCTCATTGACTTTAATTCTCCTGAAGACTTTTAAGATGAGCATCCAAGCTTGCGGAAGCTTTAACTGGGCAACGGGAGCGGCTGATTAAAGCAGTGTCATCAGCAAAAGTCGAAGTAACAATTTGACTACTTGTTGGAATGCCGGCAGTAAATAACATGTATAAAGTTGGTCCCAACACACTGCCTTGGGAAACACCTGCTTTTATCATAAATTCATTTGTAATGAAATTTTTCTGCCTTACATCAAACACTCGATTTGATATGTAGGATTGCAGGACTCTATGAATATTTTGGGGTAGCAAACATTTAATTTTGTAAATCAAACCCTCATGCCATACTCGATCAAACGCTTGTGCTACATCAAGGAATACTGCTGAGCAATATTCTCGCTGTTGAAAGGTAGTTCTTATCTCCGAAGTAACTCTGTTGACTTGCTCAATCGTTCCATGTTTCGCTCGAAAACCAAATTGATGATCTGGGATTGAACTATTTGCTTGTAAATGGTGATTGAGTCTGGCTTTAAGAACCTTCTCAAATAGTTTAGAAAGACATGGAAGTAGACTTATAGGTCTATATGAAGAAGGACATGTCCTATCCTTCCCGAGCTTTGGAACCATTATAATAACCGATTTCTTCCATTGCTTTGGGAAGTATCCAATTCGAAGGATAGCAATGAAAAGACACGAGAGAAGTACTATTGCTGCGCTTGGAAGTTCAGTTATAATTTTATGGCAAGTTACCATCAAAACCAGCATTTTTTTTTTGGGCTGCAGTCGAATCCTTTCAATATGTACAATTTCATTTGAGCTTGTTTTTAATGGAGACATTTTTGCTGAATTTGTGATTGTGTGGTGAGGAAGCACAAATTTGTTAGTAGGTAGATTAGGTTGAAACACGTGCTCAAGATGGTTGGCAAATACATTAGCCTTCTCTTCATCAGACCGAGTCCAAATTCCGTTTCTGTCTCTAATAGGTGAATCCAGCTCCACAGGAGTTTTTAGCGATTTTTGCGCTTTCCAAAGTGAAAATCTAGTGTTTGGGGGTGATAGGTTATAGATATAGCGCCTTTGTGCCTCGAGCTGGTCGCTTAAAAGTGCTTTGGATAGTTTTTTTGTTGCAGTTTTTAGACTTTGTTTAGCAGTAGAGCGAGGAGATCTGTGCTGTTGCCATTTTCTTCTCAATCATCGTTTAGAAGCAACCAGTTCTTCAATTCACCTAGTTGAGAAAGATTTTCTGCTGAACTTGTGAGCAACAATCGCAGGCATTGATACCTCAGCTGCAGCTACCAATACGACTCTTAACTCATTAACAGATTTGTCGATATCTGTTTCACAGTTGATCGCATGTGGAACTTCTATGTGAGAACTAATATAGTGTTATTAGATATAAGGGTATACTGGCGATCCTCAACTATTGGAAAATCGAGTAAAACTATATCAACGTGGGAGTGATTGGATGAAAGTTCATATTTAGTAACTGCTGATATGAGGATTCTAGTTTTATTTTTTGTTATACCAAAGTCGATGATATCGGGAGTTTTTCTTAGATCCGTCGATCCCATGATTGTTCCCACAGTTATTGCATTTTTTAAGATCGGGATTATCGCGACAGGTTGCGGTTTCATGCAAGCCTCCACTAGCTACGCATACTGAACGAAGGGTGCAATAGGATTTCGTGTGGCCAAATTCCTGGCAATTTATGCATTGCACAGGATTTATGAACCAGTATAGGATTGGATAATATAAAGGTTAGCGTTCCAATAGAGCTGCGAGAAGCAGAAGTTGATGATGTTTATGCGGTGCGATGCAAATTAGGCTGGTCTGTATCAAATTTTATCGGGAACGGCAACGAAAGTGAAAGAAATTCACGTAACAGGTGATTTTGAAATGCGACAATGGTCATCGAATTCGCCTCGAGTTATACAAGCACTCGACAATAAGATAAAAATTTCGCAAACGCCAGGATATGTTCACATATGTAGTGAAGTTAATGGCACATCCCCCTTGGTCTTCTTGGATTTTTTATAACACGTGCTAAAAAAATATTGAAAAATATTTGGTGATCGGGTATTGGATGGGATGAGTATATTAATGACAACAGTGCAGAAGATTGGTCATGTTGGACGAAGCACTTCAAAAATTCATTTTTTGAGATCTTGTTCAGCTCCTCCTTCGATGTCGTCTTTATGTCCTCAATCGTAGTGTAGCGTCGTCCTTTCGTGTGCCTCTTCAGTTTCGGGAACAAGAAAAAGTCACAGAGGGCCAGATCTGCGGAATACGGTGGCTGTGGCATTATTAGTGTGTTGGTTTTGTCCAAAAATTTGCGTACAAGTGTGAGCAGGGGCGTTATCATTGTACAAAAGTGTTTTTGTTCTTCCCCAAATCCGGGCGTTTTTGGCGGATTGCTTCACGCAAATTGCGCATAACTTGCAGGTAATATTCATTATTATCGCGATACTTTTGAAACCTCGTATGCAGCTTTGGTTTATTTACGAGCAAAGGTTGGCGATGAAATACACTGCACATTGGTAAGTTCCAAAACACGGGCAGCCCCTCTGAAGCCTGTGTCAATACCACGCATGGAATTAATGGCTGCGGTGTTCGGCCTACGGTTAGCGAATACTATACAGTCCAAAATGTCACTTTGTGTAATCAAGCGTGTATTCTGGACCGATTCAGCAATGTGTAGCGCTCCGAATTGGTGAGATTCTGGAAGGATCAAAAGTATCTGATTGGCGCTGGGTGCTGACAATATACAATGTAGCTAATGATGGCACTAAATGGACCAAGAAACCAAAAATCAACGGGTTTATTCTGTGGTTTTATGGTCTATGTTTTAAAAGTGTGATGAGTCACAATGGCTTTCAGAGATGGATGGAGGGAAAGTTGTCGGATTTACTGTCCTATCCTATTATCATCTGCATAATGAGATTGTGTAAATGTAATGCGTCAAAAATATTGCGTTACTGGTCTGTGTGCATTGGTGAATGAAATGCCGCGGAGTTGTCCGAATGCACCAGTAATGGGGAACTTGCCCATTGAGCGTCTTTCATCATATACTCTGCCATTTACATACACTGGAGTGGATTTTTTGTGCCTATGTTTGTTGCAGTCGGTCGACTTCAAGAAAAATGATGGGGCGTTTTGTTTACATGCCTTACTGTACGGACAGCTCATATGGAAGTGGTACCATCGCTCTCAACTGACTATTTTTTGATGGCACTGAAGTTTTTCGTATGTCGATGTCGTGTACCGCATCATATGCTATCTGACAATGGTACCAACTTTAGAGGAGCAAGCAAGGCTTTGAAATTTGACATCGAACGCATATCTGTCTGTCTGCAGTGGAAAAGCAGTATCCGGCAATGGAATTTTTTTTCAATCCACCAGGAGCTCCACACATGGGCGGTGCATGGGAGCGAATGGTACGTTCTACAAAATCAATTTTGACTTAGATTCTACTGAGAGCAGATCTACATGACGATATACTCCATGCAGCGTTGGCAGAAGTCGAGCATATAATTAATTCTAGACCGTTGACATATGTGCCTTTGGATTCGAGTGAGGATAACACCGAATCACTTCTCAGTTGGTAATTCCAGTGGTCTTCGAGAAAGAAGTATCATTGGAATACAACTAGGGTTATCGGATTTCATGTCAAATAGCTGATCAATTTTGGAAATGGTGGCTCAGTGAGTGCTTGCGACGTTAACTACACGTCATAATGGTTTCAACCACCTTCCCAATTGCAGTTGGCGACGTTGTGCATATTTTAGACGAAAATAGCCAGCGAAATACGTGGCCAAAGGGTATGATAATGGATGTTCCTCGGGCAAAGGATGGATGTAAATGGGATCGTAAACCGCCCTGCCGGGACGCTCGCCAAATTGGATATACGACAAGGTTGTAATAAACAGCGCAGTGATGCTTGTGAATAACGCGTGACATATACAATACTTGTACATATGCTTCCTAGTGCGATTAGTCATAAATACGTCAATTCTTAAAGCATCGGCTGACATGTATAATTTTGTGTTAGAAAAGTATTTCCTAAAGCCGTTTTCTCGCCGTTTATATAAGAATGTGCAAGACCTTAAAATCCTACATTCAAGTTTCATTATTCTTTTCATAAAGGACGGATCATATTGAGGAGCCACAAGTCAATATGGATCTGACACGTGTTTAATACATTATTATTTTAATTCTAGTTGAGAGCAAATGAGGAAAGTAGTTTTTTGTACGCGTGAAAGTCTATTTGTTTAAGTGTTTTGCATATTAACGTGTTTATAATTTAAAATTATACGCGCGTGTCCTTCCTATAAGGAAGAGGACGGGCTTCACTTAGCACTACGAGCCTCTAAGTAAGCAAAAGGGCAGCACGATCGTTACGGATCAGTCGAGATGAGTTGTATGGACAAGGACTCTGACTAGAGGATTAAGATGTCGAACTAGTTTATCCATGTAAATAGCTTTACGCTTGGAACATTCTTCTATGACAGGTGGTACTTCCAGGTCCTTGTGAATGTCTTCACTCCTGATATACCATGGAGGAGCTCCCGTGATTGTTCTAAGTATCTTGGATTGTGCTCTTTGTATAACTTCAATGTTATTCGCGCTCGCGGTACCCCACAATTCAGAACCATAAGTCCAAATTGGTTTAATAACAGAGTTATACAGCTTCACCTTGTACTCAAGTCTCAGTCCAGATTTCGAATTGATTAGCCAGTGAAGACTTTGAGCCCTTAGTTTCATATGTACCTTTTTAGATTCTATATGCTTCCGCCAGGTAAGCCGTCTGTCCAGATGAACGCCAAGATAAGTTACCACTTGAGTTTGAGGAATTGTAGCATTATTTAACGTTACTGGAGAACAAGTCCGTCGGTTCAATGTAAATGTAATTTACTTACATTTCCCCTCATTGACTTTAATTCTCCTGAAGACTTTTAAGATGAGCATCCAAGCCTGCAGAAGCTTTAATTGGGCAAAGGGAGTGGCTGATTAAAGCAGTGTCATCAGAAAATGTCGAAGTGACAATTGTTGGAATGCCGGCAGTGAATAACATGTATAAAGTTGGTCCCAAGACACTGCCTTGGGAGCTAGTTCTGGCTGAAACTTTACCCTCTGCACCAGCATAGTTTCAGGAAGCTCTTCGTCCCAACCATCTTGAGTTTTCGATAAAACAGACACACCGTAAGCCTTCTCCAGCATTCGAATCGATCCGGCACACGAAATTTCGTTCAAAATACAAAATTTGAGACCAACTCTTTGTTCAAAATTTTTTTCCATTGTAAAATTTGCCAAGAAGTACTGAGGTGGACTGATTTAACCAGCTGTTGTGAACAATCTGGTTGACAGATCGCGCTCATTTTTGGCATAGTAATTAAGGACAGTCCTACCAACATACAGAAAAAAAACTTAAAAAATACTTATCGGCCGGGCAATTTAAATAACAAATACTTTATTGTCAGAATGTATACTCTACTTGCAGCCGAATGGAATCATACGAAAAGAGAATGAATGAATTTCAATATTCACTTCAATTAAAAAGAACAACGAACACTAGCACAAAGCAAACTTGAAAAGACTTCCACTGCACTTGGAATAAGTAAAACTCAAAATCAATCACTATAAATATGATCTGATTAGTTACAAATCTAAAAATTCGCGAATTCACCGAATTAACTCACCTGATGTTATCAAAGATCCAGGCCGTCAACTGCAGCAAGTTCTCTTATCCATCGATGGTTATGTTCCTTCTCCAACTATCCTCTGGTCCCTGCTCGGACGCCAAATGAATCCTGCCTGGTGTGTTTCCGATGCCGACGGCCCTCAACAAAGTCTTACTGTTCTTCTATTTTTGTTGTTCGCTGCTGGTTAACACAAAAGACGTCCTTCTTCCATGCCTTATTAATTGTTTCTATTTCTTTGTTTCATTTTTGTTTCTTACATATTTTATAATAATTACAATGCCTTTCATCTCACGCTAACTAACTAACATAAGATAATTAAGGATAATCTAAGAGATTTTAAGATATTTACAATAACAACTCATTTCAAAGAATAACCCATTTAATTCAAAACTAAAGCATTTGAATTTTTAAAAAGAAAATAAATATTGTAGGTGCTGAATTCCAAGTTCCTGCACCTGACAAAAAGACTTCCCTAAAGCAGTGATGATGATGAAGTGAAAAAACAGATTTGTATTAGGACTATGCATTAATTTTAAAGGTTTTTTCACCAAAAATGGGGCTTTATTTCGATTTCAAAATGGGTTGATACATCATTTAAAGTACTGTCCGTCGCTAGCCACAACCTTTTCCCATCTTTCTTTCAATTTCCGGATTCCGTTTCTCCAAAATTCCGGCTTCTGGGCGGCTATGAATGAATCGATCCATTTTTTGGTCTCTTCATATGAAGAGAAGCGGTGTCCAGCCAGCTTACGCTGCATCTCCCGGAACAAGTGGTAATCCGAAGGAGCAATGTCTGGGCTGTACGGCGGGTGGGGTAGCACTTCCCAGTTGAGCGTTCCAAGGTATGTTTTGACGACCTGTGCAACATGCGACCGAGCGTTGTGATGCTGCAAAATAACCTTGTCGTGTCTTTCGACCGTTTCCGGCCGTTTTTCAAGCAATGCTCGGCTCAAACGCATCAATTGACGTCGGTAGACTTCCCCAGAGATGGTTTCGTTGGGTTGGAGCAGCTCATAGTACACCACACCCTTCTGATCCCACCAAATACAGAGCATGAGCTTCGAACCATGAATATTCGGCTTGGCCGAGCTTGACATATGTTTTTTTACGCTTTGGGTTATCGTAATGGATCCACTTTTCGCCGCCAGTCACAATACGATGCAAAAAAACCCTTCCGGCCAAGTCGTTCAAGCAGCAATTCGCACGTGAAAAATCGGCGTTCGACGTCTCTCGGCTTCAACTCGTATGGCACCCAATTACCTTGCTTTTTGATCATTCCCATCGCTTTGAGACGTCTGGAAATGGTTGCTTGGTCAACGTCCAACGTTTCGGCGAGCTCTTCTTGCGTTTGGCACGGGTCTTGGTCCAGCAATGCCTCCAATTCTGCGTCTTCGAACCTTTTGGGCTGGCCAGGTCGCTCCTTGTCCTCGGTATCAAAAACACCACTTTTGAAGCGTCGAAACCAGTACTCACAGGTTGAAATCGATGGAGTATGGTTCGGGTAGGCATCCAACAGCAATTGACGGGCTTGGGTGGTATTTTTCTTCAAATTGAAGCAAAAAAGCAAGGCTTCCCGCAAATTGCGTTTTGACGGCACGAAAGTTGACATACTCGGAGCACAAAAAAACTATGTTGTGTACACTTCAGCGAAATGACAGATACTGGTAAACAAAGCCTAATGATGAGGCTTTGACATGAATATAGTTACAGTATTGCCAGATGCGATACTGTTGTAAATAACGCCATCTGTGTGCAACCTTTAAAATTAATGCATAGTCCCAATAATTTCTATAATAGGGACAATAGGCAACGAAGTTAAGAATCTAGAAGAGAACAATATTATGTGTATCCGTGAAGCCTTCAAAATAAAAAAATAAAAAAAACTCCTAAACATCTGTTGGGAAGTTTGTTTTTATGAAGTGAGACCTACTTATATTCTGTCTTTCAACGATACACGATGCGTTTGCGAGTGTACAACTCACTTAAATTACATTAATCTTCTTCTCAGAAAATCGAAACATACGAACTTGACTATCTCATCTTAAGTGCACATTCATTTTAAAATCGACAAACCGCTCTGAAACAGAAAGTTATTTAAATTACAAAATACAAAAACCAAATCTGTGTCCCGATGTACCTGCGCCTTCAGCATCGGAATGAATCTTTCGTGACAATTTGATATAAAATTATGTATATCCAGTGTTTACAGGGGTTCAAATGACAAACCTCAACCCTCAAATTTTTCGGCGAATGTTGACTTATCTCAAAAGAAATAATTCCCATAAGTGACAAAAAAGAGTACTGATTTGTAATAACATTATTTGATATCATATTTCGTTTCGGTCTAGATTTTTATTATCACTTAAATAAGACGTGTTACACCCGCGATTCCTTCAAAAGTCATTGTCTATTCTTGTTTATATAATATATATACAATATATAATTTTTGAAGTGAAACTTCTTTAGCGGCGTTGGCAAAAATTTTGAGTGAAATAATAAGAAGTCGTCATGTTTTTTAGGTTCTGTATCTCATGAACTGCACTAGGTAGACACTTTAAATTTTCAGAGGGTGTATCCACAACAAAAATTACAATTTTTGGAAAATCCACCGGAAAAGTCGAAAAATCTCAGTAAAAGAGTAATTATAATTAAAAAAGCTTAGGTTTCAAGCAATAATTTGTAACTTACTGCAGTTTGTTATTATTCATGTTAATTACCATTATTACTCTGTGGCATGAACAAGCTAAGACACAACCCTATTGTGGCCCCGACATGATCATGCATTTAGCATCAGTCATTTCGTATACGTGTGATCATCATGCTGCATTTAAGCATTACCTTGGGACCAACGATGTGCCTCTCCCTTTGGGACCGACGATGTGCCTCTCCCTTTGGGACCGACGCTGTGCCGGTCCCTTTGGGACTAGCGCGGCACCGGTCCCATTGGGTCTAGCTCTGAAGTTTGAAGCTCCTCAATTTAAAATTGAAATTAAAAAGATTATAAATTCATATTACATTTTATTCATTTTTTTACAACTTAAGAGTAAATATTATAATACAAAATTTTGGTTTTTCCAACGCTAATTTTCCTATTTCCTTATCCAGTTTCCCGTGTTTCCTTTTGAGAGCCTGCTTCTTGTAGTCGCTTCTTGCGGTGCAGTCGCTTCTTCCGGAGTTGGAAGCAGGTCTTCGTGAGAAATTATGAAAAAAAGAAATTTACATTAAAAATTGTATGATATGCACAAAATTTTTTTTTTTCTTTTTTTACTTACCTATTTAAATGGCGCACCGATATTAATTATTATTTCACGTTGTTTGCAGTTTGTTGTTGATGCTAGACAATTATAATTTATGAAATACATATAGGAATGCGATTTATTTATTTATTTACTACTGGCTGCTATGTCCTTCGGCGCAGAAAAGCAATTTTAAAATTCACTCTATAAAATATTTTTCTTACCTAGCATAATAATGGCACTGATAAAAAATCAAATTTAATTTAATTCGATTTCCACAGGTTCCTAAGAAAGTAATAGTACAAATTAAAAGAATAAAAAATAAATATTAACAATACACCACTCACCTCACTTTATTGTCTTTAAGACGCCGGCACAAATCATGAGACGCGTGTCTCACAAAATTTTTTTCACTTTGTGAAAACAGTAAACACCACTCAAAATTGACACAAATCTTCCGAAATGTACTGGTTCAACAATACGCGTGACTACTCGATATTTCGTCATGCTATGGTCATACCACGCACACATACTTATTTCACTAACACTATGATAAAATGCATAAGAATTGCATGTTCGTATCGGAGGCGCTTATTATTAAAAGTATGATCGTCGTGCAGTTCGATTTGCCGATGGTGATCAGTTGACTTTTGTTTTCGCTATATTGTTTGTACAAACAAATAGAACGTTGTGGTGGCTAATTGTGAGAATTTAAAATGGAAAGTTTGTGAAAAGAGATGTTTTCGAACAATTTCGAGTGTATGCAAATATTTACTGCAGCTCCCTTTTTCATTCCTGCTTCGTATTTTACTAAAATTTTATTCCTGCTGTCTTCTCGTATCACTGCTATTATCTAACAAATTGATAGTACGTTATTTTGTTTTTCTAATCGTTTTATGTAGTTTTTACTGTCACAGCTGATAGCTGTTGAAGACCCTAAAAAGTTTATGTTGGCATGATCAGTTTCGGTAGCACAGTCCGTTCATATGTTTAAGTCACCGAGTATCTTTTCCCTTTTTTGTTTCAGCATCTTATCTGGGAAATAATCTTTGCATGTGTTAATAGATTTCTATGAATAGTTCCGTCATTATGGAAGGCATATGATATTGATGTTGCTTTAAAAATAAAAAAAAAATTATAATAATAATGAGCTTAAGTCATCTTTCAGGCATCATGTTGAATATTTGATTTAGTTTATAATGTTTTTGTGAAGCGTTTAAAATCTTAAGTCTAGTTACAGTTAAGATATTTTCTAATTATATATTATTTCTGTTTTACAATTTTCCTTTAAAGATCTACTCTGAATCTAATCAACATATATCACGAGAAAGTTTCCTCCAGTTAATGCGTCACTCTGGTGACAAGTTGAATGAGCAAAAACTTAATGCTCTTTATTTTGCTATTGATATTAAGAATTATGGTTATATCTCATTCGGTAAGTTTTTAAGATTATTTATTTGGTTTATTTAATCTTATTGTATTTTCTCTCCTTTTCATTATAAATAGATGATATTGAACGATTTACCAAAGCAATACCTCAGTATAATTTTCTATATAAAAAACAAGAACACATACGACGTCCCGTTAAAATAAATTAAATAAGAACAACTGAAAAATCAAACAAAAATTATATTTTATCATCTATAAATAATCATTATATGAAAATAATAAATGAAAAGAACTATTGAAATAATTATTTTCAAACCAATACAGAATATATTTAAAAAAAAAAGAAAACAGTTATGTTTATGTGTTAGCGGATATAAATAATTATGAACATAAATACACTTATAAACCATTATATTGTACGTATGTACATACATATACTCGTTTATTAGTGTGGAGGCTAATATGTTAAACTTTCTATCTACTCCGAACAAAAACAAAAAAAAAAATATTTGAGCGTGTAGCACCGTACTCGTGGTAGAAGTGAAACTTCTGAAAACCAGAATAAGAGAGATTTAATTTGAGTGACACACAGGAGAGAGAGAGAGAGAGATCATTTCAAAACAAATATGTATAAAAATTTCGCATTAAAAATATTCTGTTGTTTACATGTATTCGATATTTACCATTGGTTGCTGCAATTGGAATTACTGATATTAATGGTTTGTCGTAACTAAAATATAAGTATAATGTACACACACACAAGCACATTCGCAAAGTAAATGACAATTCAAAATCTCTATTCATAGTGATGTTATCTTTTGACGGCAGTACGAGTTGGAATGGTACATCCTTCACTGCCGTTCTGTCAAAATTTCATGACCAACGAACAATGAGAAGCCGAGTTATCGCTTCATAAGTGACAGTGTGTTTATAGCATCGGTCGACGCCTATTGTATACTCTCAATATCGGCATAGCGCTTTCCTTTCAAAGCCAAATGTAGTTGTCCGAAGAGGAAGTCACAAATCAGGAGCATACGGTGTGTAGTTGACGGTTAAAATGTGATTTTTGGTCAGTGATAAGTGTCAAACGATGAGTTGACGCATTATCGTGCACAAGGCGCCGGCTGCCACATTTAAGGTATTGCCTTCCTGAGTCCTAATTTTTCGGTCAAAATGGTTCTTTGTTTATTTTTGTAGCTCATTTAATTAAAATTCCAATCAACCGTTGATAGAACGATTATAAGGGATAGTTTAGGTACGTTGACAAAGAGATTTAATTTAAGTTAACAAATATTTAATTCATAGTTCTGTGTAACAGGTGGAATGTTTTTAACCTTCTCGGGCAGTCATTTATAGTTAGAGCTGAAGCTAGATGATTGAAATGCACATTCAGTGCGTCATTGTATCGACTCGTATAACGGTTAATTTGCTCAATAACTGTTAGAATCCCTAAGTTACGATGGATACCAGGGAGCACCCGTAATGTTAAGCAGAGCTTTGTTCTGCATGACCTGGACTCTGATAATTGTTTTCTTTGCTGCATGTCCCCAAAGCTGAATGCCATAATTGTATGATTGTACAACAATGGCCTTATACAACGTAACCTTAGCAGACATGTTCAAAGTACTGCCCGGTCGTATAAGCCACCTTAGCTTGTTCAGCTTGTTTCTGCAAGTAGCTGTAATCATGTTCACACGCTTTGACCACGTCAGACGGCGATCCAGAAACATACCTAAGTATTTAACAGATGCTTTTTTGGGGACTTGAGTGCCATTAAGCGTGACCGGTGGAGAGCGTTTATATCTTAACGTAAAGCAGCAATACTGGGATTTAGTACTATTAACTCCAATATTCCAACGCCTAGACCAGGCTTCAAGTTCATCAAGTGATTATTGGGAGGTGGCAGCAGCTAGATTGCATGTAGTATTACTCGCTAAGAATACTGTGTCATCCACATAAGCAGCAGCAAGGGTGTTTTCATCAGTTGGCGTTGACATATGTGTAAATAGAGTGTAGAGTGTGTTCTGCCCTGCAAAACAACAGCTCGACAGGAGTCTCAGTAGTAGCTGCAAAAAAATGGTGTTTAATGGCTGATTGGCTAAGGATGGCTACACCAACTCTGTGTCGATTTGAGGGGTGGTTTGCTTGATCTAGCGAAAACTCAAACAGCTTATAGTAAAACCTGCTGCACAGGTGGGATTCACTGATGAGCATGACATCAATATTGTTGGCTTGGATGAAGAATTCAATCTCTTTAGCATAATTGGTCAGTCCGTCAGCACTCCAGACATCGATCTTGAGACTTATTGTTGACATTGTCGAGATTTGTTGACAAGGAATTGATTTAACAGGCACTCCTGCAAATCTATCATTCGATCAAGCCTTGATAAAATAAAATCAAATTTGGAATTAATGTCCATATGAACCTGAGTTTGTTGCTGCTGCCATTCTTGTAGTTGTTATGGCCAATGCTGATGTTGTAAATCCAGACTATGCTGCTGAAATAATTGATGTTGCATTGGATGTGAAAAATGTGACTGCTGCTGTTGAGATAAAAGGGATTGGCTGAGAGAGGTTAAATGTGAATAGTTGTTGAGGTGGTTTCTTTGGTTTTGATATTTGGTTTACTGCTAAAATTTAAACATCTTTTTTCTGCTTATGTAGGGTTTCCTTTTTAATATCCCCTTTGACCGCACTTGCTTAAGAGGGGGCTGTACCACTATCCACCATTGGAAAAGGAACACGCAAAACTTTAGGAGAACCATGAAAATTAATGTAATGTTTATAAACATCGCAGCCTATATAGTTAGCTGTGTGGGTGTCGCCACACAGAGCATATTTAGCAGGGCTCCCCTTGTCCTTTCTACAATGAACATGTCCCCACATTTAAAACTAGCTTAAAGCAGTATTTTTGGGTATGGCCATATTCCTGACATCTATGACACTGAGAACGACGAGAACAATTTGATTGCAGAGTCTTTTAATATCAAAAACAGATTTATTATTCTCCTTGGGCTCAAGCTCAATGAAGAACAAGTTTCGTGGCTTATTATCAGACAGACTCAATTGATTGTACATACAATACATATATCTTCCATTATGACCAACGTTGAGAAGTTGATTTTTAATTTCTGTTGTACAAGTGGAGTAGTGAAACCTTTGATCCCCACCCTGTAGAATCTTTCCTGCTTTAATTGATGTGTATGGTATTCTACTTTACTTGCTCAACAATAGCTCGATAGGAGTCAGAGTTGATAGCTATGACACGAATTGTCCAGAGCAAACTTTGATCGAATAGGAGTTACTTTGTATTGCTCCATTTAGTGATGCCCGGAAACCATTAATGTTAGAGATACCTTGGTGTGAGCTTAGGACTAGTTGTAGCAGGCGATGCGTCAGGAGATGAGCCTGCTAAGCCAGGAGATTCTTGTTCCGGAGGCGGAGTTGAATCAATGTTATTCTGGATACCAGGAAGAGACTCACTCTCTGAATCCATATCAATAGTGGGAAGATCATCACATTATATATCAAGTATGGCAAATGGGGCTTTGTAGCCCGAAGTCGATAGAGCAACCTGCAAATCAGGCAGAGCTTTGACTGACGTGACATCAATGGTTTTACGAGCAACCTTGACCTTTTTCTTTTTTTCAGACTTAGGATTTCTGCGTTTGAGTGATTTAGATACGCGCGAGTTTCGCGCAAAGTTTGCATCCCGTGATGCTAAATTAGAGCAGTCAACTGGTATATTTCTAGCGACAGAAGCACGTTTCATAGTTAGGACTCCAGGAAACGGACCCGGAGGATCAACCATGATAAGAAGAAACAAAGAAAAATTTTGTTGAAAAGAAATGTTGTTTTACACTCAAATTAAAGACCAAAACGCAATGCAAATGTAATGAAGTCTAAAAATAAACTTTTTACCGTTTGTACAATAATTGCAGTTTATGCTACTTTGTTTTAAACCGGCGATGCTTATCACACAAATAGACACAACCTGTCGCGACAAAAGTAGAACAGAAACTGTGGTCAAAATGGTATGAAGTGAATCTTTTGATATGTTCAATAACATTGCCATGTATCGCAATGAAGATGTTGGGTAATTTTTTAAAAATTAACGCACAATTTCATTGCTACTTGGTGTTACCATGAAACTTTTCTGACCGGGATGTTCTTCGTCCTTGATGTCCTCACGACCCTCTTTGCATCGGTAAACCCACTCATGGACTCTGTCACAGGATTATTAAAAGTTTTCCTTTCTTTGCTCCACCAGTTTGTTGTTACCGAAGCAGTATTGTCATTCTTTTCGTTTTCAAGATGAATGAACGTGCCGTTGTGTTGAACTGGATACAGAGTGATTTTATTACATGCTAGCTTACGCTTAGGGTACATAATTAAAAAGTGTAAAAACTTACTATCTAATAGAACCTTGATACTTGCTATTTCCATTAAAACAGTTATCGTTAAATTAGTTGAGTGTTTATTGATTAAATTTTTTAAATCGTCAGTATCCAAAATTTAGGGCTTAATATCCCAATCTTTACAAGAGTTGTGGTTAACATTAAATTTTGTGCTTCATTAATACTATTTTGTTTCTGGCTAATAAAGACTCTAATAGATGAGCTGTATCAATTTGATTGGCTTCTACACTACTTTTATTGTGTTAACAACATCTGGCAATTTATTGATTTGTAGTTGCGTTTTTGTATTTATGAAAAGCTGCCTGTTTTCCGACTTGATAAGTTGTTGTTGGTTGAAGGTTAATTTTTCCAAATCATAAAAGTCAGGTTTTCCTGCAATTACTTTTAATGCTGTGAACAAAAAATTGAGACTCATAGCGAGTCTGTGGTGCACGGTTAGTGCTGTCAGCATGGTCGCCAAGTGAGTCGTGTGTGACGCCAATAATCTCCACATAAATGATTGTGGAAACCGGGCTGCTAGGGTCACTGTCTCATCCATTCTCTCTATGTAACTTGTTAGATTAGTGGAATGTCTTAAGTAATTGAATTCCTTCTAAATTATCACATCGTCATCCGAGATAGGGATGTATTTTGAGTTTGTATAATCTATTAATTTTGAAGTCACCGTCCGGATGAGAAGTAGTAAGATCAAGGTTCTATAATGTAGATTAAATAAAAATCGGCTAAGTGCGAGTCTGAAACTGACATTCATATCGTCGGTGAGTAAGGACGTGTTAAAAAATTTGCGCTGTCGATTCTTTTTCAAAAAATAAAACAAGCATTACACCAAAAACAAAAAAATATTTAATAACAACGAAAAGTGCTACGGTATTTTGAATCCGTGGCCAATTTGTGGTATGCATTGTCCTCAATACAATATTGGATTAATAAGTGGAACAACAACAAGTGAACGTGTGCAGTGTCGCTGATGAGTGGAACTGACGCTCCTCAGTTTGAGCGTAGGCTCTCCAACTGCGGGTACTTCACCATCTGCTCGCAGTCATTAGAAGCAAGCTCCGCCCAGCAAACAAACAACAACGCAAACAACAATGCAAACAACAACGCAAACAACATCACAAGCTGTAACACAAACAATAAAACCTCATGGAGTGCGCAGTATGCTTCACCTGTGATGCTCTGTACACTACCTCCCACAACAACATCAAACACCGCTACTGCAACAGTTGCATCATTAGCAACATCAACAACTACCTGTTCAATTTCGTCATTGGTCACTGCAACAACCTTGGCACCCATCTTTGATACAGTTCAGAGAGAACAAGCAGCACACACATCCAGCACAAACGGTAAAGAAAAAACTTATAGTGCTAACTCTGTTCCTCTTATAGCGGCACGTCAAAATTCTTCAATAAGTCACCAAAGCCCTGTCGGCAGTCAAATAACGGAAACAGTTATCCCGCACAAGAAGGAGACCGCAAAATCAAAAAGTTCGGCAGTACAGACCGGAATTGATCGCTATGTGCAGATCAAACGGAAACTCAGTCCGCATAAACAACAGAAACAGATTTAAAGCTCTTATCAGTGATAATGATCCTATAGACGTAGAAGAGGCCTCAGCAGTCAAACAAACCAAGCCTCCCCCAATTTACATTCGCGACCGCAGTTCAAACAATCTTGTTTCACAGGTAGCGCAACTTATCGACAACAACAATTTTCACATGGTTCCGCTAACCAAAGGCAAAGTACATGAAACTAAACTGCAAATCTACACTGAGAACAATTACAAGATAGTTTCGAAATTCCTCTGTGATGCCAACAAAAACTACTATACGTACCAACTTAAGAGTAGTAAAGGACTGATAGTGGTTATAAAAGGAATAGAAGCTGGAGTTGACACAGTGTACAAACTGTCAGGAATTTGGGCACACGAAATCGTATTGTACCCTACCTTCGCTCTGTGTATCGTGTGGTGACCTTCACGAGTCTTCAAAATGCACTGTAAACAAAACAGACACAACATCAAAAAAATGTAGTAACTGCTGGGGTAATCACACTGCTAATTATAGAGGCTGTCCAGTTTTTAAAGAATTGAAAAACCGGATGAATGAGCGCAAAGTAACTGCAACTGCCCATAACCGTGCCGAGACAAAAGCCACGATGCAAGACCCACGTACTTTCCTAACTACCGCTCCCAACATTACATACGCATCCGCACTGCGACCTGGGTCGCAACAAATATCTTCCGTAGTGCCAGAGAAAGTAACAGATACTACCAAGCGTACACTCCAATCTCAGAAAAATGAAGTCTCACAGCATTGTATAACTCAGGAAATAACACCACCCACAACACATAGCTCTCTTGAAAATATGATTGCTAATTTTATTCAATGTATGTCCCAGACTATATTATTAATGCAAAACATGCTTCAAGAGGTATTAAAAACGGATACTCTAATCTTACAAAAACTCTATACTTAAAATGCCTTCGTTCAAAATAATTTCCTGGAATGCAAACAGCGTATCGAAACAAAAACTTTTCTTTTTTTTTTTTTTTTATTTTTTTTTTTTGTTAGTATTTACTGAATCTCCCATATAATACATAGGACTAACAATAAGGTTACAAATCTTATAAAACTAATACACATGTGTCCCTCCTACAATGAAGAGGAAGGAGTTCACTTCGCACTACGAGCCTCTAATTAATCAAAAGGGCAGGACGATCGTTACGGATCAGTCGAGATGAGTTGTATGGACAAGGACTCTGACTAGAGGATTAAGATGTCGAACTAGTTTATCCATGTAAATAGCTTTACGCTTGGAACATTCTTCTATGACAGGTGGTACTTCCAGGTCCTTGTGAATGTCTTCACTCCTGATATACCATGGAGGAGGTCCCGTGATTGTTCTAAGTATCTTGGATTGTGCTCTTTGTATAACTTCAATGTTATTCGCGCTCGCGGTACCCCACAATTCAGAACCATAAGTCCAAATTGGTTTAATAACAGAGTTATACAGCTTCACCTTGTACTCAAGTCTCAGTCCAGATTTCGAATTGATTAGCCAGTGAAGACTTTGAGCCCTTAGTTTCATATGTACCTTTTTAGATTCTATATGCTTCCGCCAGGTAAGCCGTCTGTCCAGATGAACGCCAAGATAAGTTACCACTTGAGTTTGAGGAATTGTAGCATTATTTAACGTTACTGGAGAACAAGTCCGTCGGTTCAATGTAAATGTAATTTACTTACATTTCCCCTCATTGACTTTAATCCTCCAGTTGGATAACCACTCCTGAAAGCTTTTAAGATGAGCACCAAGCTTGCGGAAGCTTAACTGGGCAACGGGAGCGACTGATTACGGCAGTATCATCAGCGAAAGTCGAAGTAACAATTTGACTACTTGTTGGAATGTCGGCAGTGAATAACATGTATAGAGTTGGTCCCAAGACACTACCTTGGGGAACTCCTGCTTTTATCTTAAATTCATTCAAACGAAATTTTTCTGCCTTACTACAAACACTCGATTTGATATGTAGGATTGCAGGACTCTATGCATATTTTGGGGTAGTAAACAATTTATTTGTAAATCAAACCCTCATGCCATACTCGATCAAACGCTTGTGCTACATCAAGGAATACTGCTGAGCAATATTCTCGCAGTTCAAAGGCAGTTCTTATTTCCGAAGTTACTCTGTTGACTTGCTCAATAGTTCCATGTTTTGCTCGAAAACCAAATTGATGATCTGAGTTTGTACTATTTGCTTGTAACTGGTGATTGAGTTTGGCTTTAAGAACCTTCTCAAATAGTTTAGAGAGACATAGAAGCAGACTTATAGGTCTAAATGAAGAAGGACATGTCCTATCCTTCCCGAGCTTTGGAACCATTATAATAACCGATTTCTTCCATTGCTTTGGGAAGTATCCAATTCGAAGGATATCATTGAAAAGACACGAGTGAAGTTTGGAAATTCAGTTATCATTTTTGGCACGATACCATCATAACCAGCAGATTTTTTGGGTTTCCGTTGAGTCCTTATAATAGATACAATTTCATTAGAGCTTATTTTTAATGGAGACATATTTACTGAATTTGTGATTGTCTGGTGAAGTAGTAAGTAGGTAGATTAGGTTGAAACACGTGCTCCAGATGGTTGGCAGATACATTAGCCTTCATCAGATCGAGCCCAACTTCCGTTCCTGTCTCTAATAGGTGAGTCCAGCTCCACAGGAGTTTTTAGCGATTTTTGCGCTTTCCAAAGTGAAAATCTAGTGTTTAAGGGGGATAGGTTATAGATATAGCGCCTTTGTGCCTCGAGCTGATCGCTTAAAAGTGCTTTGGCTTAGTTTTTTTGTTGCTTCTTTTAGCCTTTGCTTAGCAGTAGAAGATCTGTGCTGTTGCCATTCTCTTCTCAGTCGTCGTTCTTCAATTTCCCTATTTGAGAACGATTTTCTGCTGAACTTGTGAGCAACAATCGCAGGTGTTGATACCTCAGCTGCAGCTACTAATACGGCAATTAACTCATTAACAGATTTGTCAATATCTTTTTCAGAGTTGATCGCTATTGCAATTTTTATGTGAGAACTAATACACTTTTTATACTACAACCAATTAGTTTTATTAGTTATAAGTCTATAAGGGCGATCCTCAAGTATTGGAAAATCGAGTAAAACGATATCAACGGGGGAGTGATGGGAAGAGAGTTCATCATGAGTAACTGCTGATATGAGGTTTCTTCGTATATTTTTTGTGATACCAAAGTCGATGATATCGGGAGTTTTTCTAGGATCCGCCCACCAGTATGTAGGCCTACCCGGAGAAACGAAGTCTAGCTTGTTTTTACAATTTTCAAGAGTGCTGTAAAGTTGCCGACCTTTTGGATTTACTAAACGAGAACCCCAATAAGTGTGTTTAGCATTGTAGTCACCGGCCGCCAAAAATCATGCTCCAAGGCTATCAAAGAAATTAAAAGATAGTTGTGTTCCATTCTGTACTATGATTTTTCTGTTAGTTACGAAGTTTTAATGTAGTTAATCATTTTTGGACCAGTTTTCAACAGATTTAGTTCGTCTATAATAGTATGAATTCCAACCTTGTCGAAAGCTTATGCGAAATCTATGGAGATGATCGAGATGTGATTTCTAGTTGAAAGAGCTGAAGTTATCTGAAAGTGCAGCAAAGCTAGGGAATCAGAAACTGATTTGCCCTTTCGAAAGCCCATTTGTCGACTATCCAGTAGTTTGCCGTTTGTGGCAAACCACCATAGTCGAATTGAAATGATGTTATCTAACAGCTTGGATATGCATGAGTTCGATGAGATTGGTCTGTATGAATTAGTTAGGGTTTTATCTGTGTTCGGTTTGAGTATAGGGATGATTTTGCTGGTCTTGAATTGTTGGAGTATGATATTTAAAATTAAGGTAAAGAGTTTGAGTAAACGGTAGGTGACAGGAGTTGATAGATGTTTAAGCATGCGGTAGATTATTCTGTCTAGACCTGGTGTTTTACCTCTTAGTTTTCGTAAGGCAGATTTTAGTTCGATTAAGGTTATTTTATTTTCTAGGTGGCTTGCGTCGGCTGAGGGTCTATTTGCTGTGTTGGAATCTAAAGTAGAAAGCTTATGTTGACGAAAGGTATGAGGAAAGTTACAATCTGAGGAAACAGACCAATGTTTGAAAAGCAATTCAGCTATTTCACATTGGTTTGTGGTTGATTGGGTTGGATGTTCGGATTGTGAGGCTATGGATGTGGTATCGCGAGTTAAACCGCACAATCTGTTTATGTTGTTCTATATTTTATGCGTAGTACTGTTGAGGGATATTTCTGATGTGCATTGTAAACTTGAGAAGCGTTGGCTTTTTTTGTATGCTAGCATGTTTTCTGTGTTGATGTTGCGCCTAAGTTTGAGACATTCTTTATTTTTCGCGATTTTGAGATTTTGTAGTTTTGGGTCCCACCACGGGACAATATTTTTGTTGTATGGACAGTTTCGTGTTTGGGGTATGGCTTCATTTTCACTTTGTAAAATGATTTTGGTTATATTTGCAGTTTTTTTGTTAATGTTTCTGCTAACTAGTTTATTGTTGCTGAACCTTTCGGTGAGATGCTCGAAAAGCTCCCAATTTGCTGATTTTATAATGAATCTTGGTCGAAAAATTATGTTATTTCGTGAGTTGTCTTCGAACAGGGTAATAAAGATGGGGAGTGAAATGTCAATATGTATCAGAGTATTGTGGGTAATGAAGTGGGTGGGAGAACCATCATTTAGTGTGGTCAATGTGGATTGGGTTATGAATTTATAAGAATATTGCCTCGGGTATTATTAGAGGGTCATCCCCAGCTAATATGCCAACTGTGGAAAATCCCTTTGATAAGGGAATGTTGGTAAAGGATGTCAAACATATTATGAAGATTGTGAAGGTTGAATGGTTTGTTGGGTGGTATATATGCAGAGATGATGGTAAATTTAAGGTTTGAGTGAATTACTGCACCGATTGCCTCGATATCATTTTTCAGTGTTATGCTATTGTGTTGGATGGATTTGTGGAGGAGTGCCACGCCTCCATACCCGTCAGTCGCTGTGTTTTCGTGGTAGAGTGTGTAGTTGATTGGAATAGGGATATTTTGTATGTAATGGAGGTGTGTTTCTTGTAGGGAGATTAATTTTTGGATTATTGTTTTTTGTAATGAGTTGCAACTGATTGTAATTGTTTAAGTAGCCATTAATGTTCCATTGTAGGATATAAAGCATTTTGAATGAATTTTAATTCTTTTTCTTGTTTTTTGTTGTAATTATTGTTCTGGTTGTTAACCAGTTGCAAACTTGTAAAGATATTGGATCACTCTATGCCCTTCAGCTAAACGACAAGAGTGCTCCAGATGTTGAAAAGGCATCAGTGGAGGCCGCGGCCATAAAGGGTACAAAAACTCCAAGTAGGACTGTGTGCACCCGAAATAAGCCCCAGCCCCCACCAATGCCCATAAAATAGAGTGAGAGAGCTATGTATCTTCTTCTTTATGTAAGAGGGTTAATTTTGGTTTTTTTGGTAGGTTCTTATCCTTACTTTTAAGACTAGTTGTTAAGTTGAGTTTTTTATCGTTTTCTGGTATGTTTCGCAGTTCATTTGAATATACTACACCTTTTGTGTAGTTCAGTATTTTGTGTTCCGCTACATCGACAGAGAAATCACTAAATAATCTTAGTTTCATTAACTTTGTGGTTTGTGCTTGGTTTTTTGTTTTAATAAGGAGACTGCCTGCTCTTGGAAGAAGGCTGATACATTCTGGTAGTTGCTGTTGTCTTTTCTAGTGGCTACGAGAAATTTGCCTGCGTTAGATGCAGGCGCCGCTCTACTATACCAGTCTGGCGGTTTGTTCATTGTTGTTGCTGCGTTTATTACTTGTTGTTTTTTTTGTTTGTGTTATTTGTTTATAGATTTTTTGATTTCTGTTTTACTCTTATTTTCTCTTATAGTTTTTTGTTTTTTTCCTTTTCTTTACTTTATTGTGTGTTGTATTCTAACAGGATTTATTAAGTTAATTGAATTGAATTCTGCGCATACGTGTCTGATCGCGACGAAGTTTCGTTCAAGAATGTGTTTCCTAATTGAATTGGTGCTTTGGATGGAAAGCACATAATTGTAAAAAAAACCAGCGCAGTCTGGATCATTTTATTTTAATTACAAAAAAAGTATTTAGTGTCGTATTGATGGCCATTGTTGACAGCAATAGCAACTTTTCGATGATGGATGTTGGTTCGAATTTCCGATGGTGGTGGAGCTTTTGGCATTTTTTTACAAACAACCATAAACTTGAATCCAGAAAAGGTGACCACAACTGTCGTGCTGCTATCTACAAAACTTTTTGCGCCATGAACCCCAAAGTTCAACCGGCGAATTCGAAAGTTCCTTTGTGCTAACTAATTTCGAACCAACTGCAAAAATAATTGCAGCTGATGAAGCAAAGTCAAATAGAACACGCTTTTGCGAAGCTATTAACGCAATAAAGGCATAATTCTTTATTCAAATGTTCATATTCTTTTTTCAGTTCTCTTCATTTAATAATTAATTATTAAAATAAAATAATAATAATAATGTATTGATAGGTAATATAATAATAAAGAGAATACAAAATTTTAAAATAAAAAATGTTAATTGAATTGATAATCATTAAGCAGTTCCTGTGGAGGCAAGAGTATTGTGTAGGCAATGACTTGTTCTTGGTTACTGACGGATTTCCACGGGGATTGTAAAAGGGATACTGACAACTTGTAGTGTAATTGTACACTCCGAATGTGGAGTACCGACTTTTGACGAATAGCCGACGCTTGGTGATGGAATGCCGCTGCCTTGCAGATAGTTCAACGTAAGTGTGTTCAGGCGACCTAACACTATTATTTCATGAACCGCTTGTTTGAAAAATAGCTGCTACTCTGGTGGCATCTGCCTGAACGAACTTGCCCAGCCGCTTGCATAAACGGATGCAGCATCATCTTTGTCTTCTGCCTTATGCGATGCCTTCAAGTGCTCTGTGGCTTTCCTAAAGAATTCCATCCGCGCATTGACGTGTGATGGAGTGCGATTTTGTAGTTTTTCTATTTATCTACATTTCAAAGTAGTCAAACATATTGGTAATTAGTGTAATTAATCTCTTACCAATATCTTATCCTCATCGAAATTGAAGTTGGAACGACCAGGCCGTGGAATTTACAAATCAAGTAAAAAATCGAAGTATCACAAGTTCAATTCGTATATATCGTCGACACCGGCACCTGATCTTTCGCTCTTAATTTTTTTTTTTTAGTTTCCTGCGACAGCAAGTATGCATGTTCGCAATATAATTTATTTTTTAAATCTATCATCGACACACATATATTAGCTTTTTTATACTCCACAAGACGTCCGCCATAATTTCTCTGGCGAACCATTTTGTTTTTGTATATGTTCAATTTTCTGTTCCATAATTCGGGCATATTTTTGTAATCATCTATAAATTCACGCATTTTTGGTGTATCTTCCTTTTTTATTAGTTTCTTTTTCCCTTCTATTTATCAAATAATGATCACTGATTGTCATCGCGATTCTCACACCACGACATTCAAAAGAAAATGAAATTCAGTATGACGTTGTACAACTTAACCGATGATCCAACCGGAGAAACAACTTTGCCAAAAATCAAAAAATTTTGATTTTTCATCCAACCTGCATGCAACGGCAAAAAGTATCGTGACTTTTTACTTTTCTTGGTCCACGTGTTAGCGATTTTCGATTTTTTGCTATGTTGGTAGATACATCCCCAATATATGTTGTCATTCTCAGCCATTTTGCATTTTCAGTTTTTTTTAAAGATGAAAAGTGGGACTCGTTTTGACTATTTAAAAAAAAAATGGATCAAGGAACCTCCTGCGTACGCCCCTGCTACAAAGTACTATACAAAATATTTTGCACAAGAAGAATAAAAGAATGCAAGAATGAAATTGTCAAAGCTGACATAAGTTATGGTTTTTTTTTTTTGTTGTCGGAGAGGGAATCTTCCGAAGATACCGCCATATCACTGACAGTATGCACAATTCATATCGTCTGCTAAGAAGCACCTCATTCGAGTTCACGAGCGGGTAATAATATCTGAATACACCGGTCTCGCATAACGATACGCCTACGTACTAAACCCTTAACTCCGTCCCCTTTAGCTTTACAATACTTAACCTACGGGACTAGCGTCAGTCATTACATCACAGGGTACTCCACACTCGCCTGGATTGCAGCATATGCACCACTACATTCTCTGGAATAAACCGGTCTCCCATGATCATTTCCAGGATTTCCCTCTGCCTTTTGTATTTTGGGCAATGAAAAAATACATGCTCAACATTTTCACTGCTGCTGCCACAGAAAGAACATGCTACCCTATTATCATGGCCGCACTTATGAAGGTACTCTCTGAAGCAGCCGTGAGCCGTAAGGAACTACGTCAGATAGTAATCTGTTTCGCCATGTTCACGCTCAAACCACGTTTGTACATTTTCAATTAGGCGGCCAGTCCATCTTCCATTGGTTGATATATCCCATCGGTTTTGCATTCAAGTATATTCACTTCTCTTTCTTCTTTTCGCCCTGTTGCCGTCAACCGGTTCATGTGACACAATGCAAAAAGCGCTGGCAACTCTGATGGCACCGACCTGGCCATCTCAGCATAGCTTTTGACCATAAGTGCAGGTTCCCATACAGGTGCCGCGTGATTGGCGAACCTTGGCCAGAAGTTATCTTCTTCTCTGACTTAGACCTCCTATGTTGGCCATTATCCTGGATAATGCCGCGTTAACACGTGCAGCTTTTTCACAAACTTTTTCTAAGTGTGACTTATAGTTTAACCTCGGGTCTACCATCATACCAAGGAATTTCAATGCTGGCAGCGAGTTTATTGTAAACCCGTCTATATCAAGGGAGATACTCTCAACCTTTTTTCTGCTTGTGATAAGCAC
Source organism: Amiota minor (assembly GCA_037043295.1). Taxonomy (NCBI): domain Eukaryota; kingdom Metazoa; phylum Arthropoda; class Insecta; order Diptera; family Drosophilidae; genus Amiota; species Amiota minor. The sequence continues at coordinate 25,741 of JBAMAW010001238.1, forward strand.
CACTTCTGTCTTTTGCAACTGCGAGATGGAGCTTTGCCATGATTAGCCAATTCTTCAGTTTCATTGTCGTATCTCTGCATAGGTTCTGGATTTCCTGCAGTTCCTTTGCTACTATCAGAACTGCGATATCATCAGCATATCCGATTATCTTCTTTTTGGGGGGAAGACGCAATATTCCATCATAGATCATCATAGGATCGGACTCAATACTGAGCCTTGTGATACTCCAGTAGTCACCTCATAAGATTTTGGTCCTTCATCCGTATCATAGAGCAATACTTTTTTGGACAGATAGCTCCTTATGATACAGAGCAGTATTTTTGGCCTCTAGTCCCGCAGTACGCCGAGTTGAAAGCATTTTTCACATCAAAAGTGATGACTGCGCAGTACTCTTTTGTACCATCCATCTATCTCCTTCAATAGCTCCAGCTGCTTCTTTATTGCATCAATAGTGGAACGCTTCCTGCGAAAGCCAAATTGGTTTTCAGATAGACCGCTAGGTGCTCCTTCTAGGTGTTGTTCTAAGCGGGCACAGATTAACCGCTCTAGAACTTTGCCATTCGTATCGATCATGCAAAGAGGTCTGTATGCACTTGGATCACCAGTCGCGTTTTCCATATTCTTGGGAATACCTCATCTCGTAGGAGGCATCTCAAGAACAAATCCGTGAAAGGCATTGTATTATGCTTTATTGCAATCTTCACTTTTTTACCGCTAATTATCGGCATTGTTGGCAAATCGTCAAATCATCAAAAATGGGTTTCCACCTACCTTCCTGAATTTGTGCAGCAAGAAGCGTTTCAACCAACCTCTTTAACAGTTTTGGACAAGTTGGTGCTTGACATTTGCCCCCTCGAATCTTTGACATTACCAGCTTATTAGCTTATCCCCAAGGATTTTCATTCACGTTGTCACATAGCTCTTTAAAGCAGGAAGATTTACTCTTTTTAATCGCTTTTTTGAATTCGTTGCGTTTCATCTTAAAAGCGTCACGTAATCCCACATTCTTTGGTACCGACGCCTCGCTTTGTGGCACTCACTCCTCAGTAAGTCGATCCCAATGTTCCACCAATTTGCTGGTTTTCGGTGAGGATTATGTTTTTCCAGCACATAGCGGCATCGCAGGCTTCACTGATATGCTGGACTATTAGATTTGCCTGCTGATTTATGTCACCGACTATGTCAAGATTTGCATCCAGCATCTGTTTGAAGAGCTCTTTCATCCAGGGTTTCAACATTCCATGATGTGGTTTGCACCCTTTTTTGCTTAAATTGCTCCTTTGACTTTCCATGTGGTTACCAACATCTATCACTACAGCCAGATGATCGCTATGTGTGTACGTATCACTTACCCGCCAACCCGTTGATCGAAGTAATGCTCTATGTCAATTACAATCTCCTGTGTTCAGGAGTACAACATCGAGAAGAGAGAAAGCTTTCAGTAGTACAGCAGCACCCCTTTTGTTCGTACTCCTGCTTCCCCATTCTAGAGTCAATGCATTTGGCGTAGTTGTCCTTGCTTCTGTTACCAATTCATCCAAGATTTTTTCATATTCATCTTGTGCCATACTTGGTGGTACGTAGCAGCTGTAAAAGTAAATTCCAGATATTTTCACTCGTGCGTAACATGATTTCCCTCTCAAAGGCTTATCTTGCAACACTTTATCTCCGCAGACCCATATTGCAACTTTTTGTGACATCTGTAATCCAATTACCAGAACTCGGATTCTTATATTACTCACAAATTATTGCAACATCGACTTTCTGTTCGTGCACAGTCCGTGTTAATATAGTTCATGTGCAGCTTCACAGTGATTCAGATTTATTTGTACAATCGTCATTTTTTGGCTTTATTGTAAGCTTCTATATAAATTGGACACTTTCGGCTACCTATCTGGTGTTCAGTGTTCGTTCTCCCACTATTTTTACAAGCCATGCAAAACAGTTTCTTGACACAAGCTTTCGTAAAATGTCCCTTCTCTCCGCATTTAATGCAACATTGGCTTCTATCTTCTGAGTTTTTGCACGAACTTGCCATGTGCCCATATTCTAAACATCTGAAGCACTTTCTTAGGTTAGGCTTTTCTCTAATTCTGCATAGTACCCTGCCGATTTTAATCTTTTGTGCATCTAGCAGATACTTTGCGTCTTGCACCGGCAGGTTTAACACAACTGTTTGAGTACCTGCATATGCCGCTTTGATGATTATGAATGCGGTTTCACAAAACCGACTCCGTTCTTTAACCTGATTGCGGATGGAATCGGCTCAAACTTCTTTTGTTGTGATTTCATCCAGATCAAGAACTTCCACTGTAAGCTCTTGCGTTAGTGCCCTTATTTTCGCCTGGTCTCCTTACACTTTTCCCATTGCTCAATGTATTCGTTGGTGCTTCCTGTTTGTGATCTTCTCAACTTTTCTTCTCGTGCCCTTCCATGCAGCTTCGACATTTTGCTAAGGAGGTCTCTCATAGAATTATTGATAGAACGCTGTGTTGGGCGCACCATATCAGCTAATATATTAATAACTTCTCCCAATTCAGATATATTATCTAGCTGAGATTGCACTGTTTCCATCAAAGGCACATCTTCTTGTAGTACAGATGGTGACGATCTTGCTCATATAGGCCTATCCATAGATGACATTTTAACAGGCGATCTATCCAGCCTCGAGGATCGCCTAAAGGGGGCCAATTCTGTATCTACTCTCGGACTTGCGGCGATATCTGGAATGTAGACCATATGCTCCACCATCCCATCATTATAGTTAATTGATGACAACGGCCCAAGGCCTGCTTGCATACCCTCCAGAGCCGACGGCACTTTGGATCGGCCCCTGCACCATAATCTTTTACCTTCTCATCTTCATTTTTGTGTGTGTAGAAGCTTAATTCAGGGACGGCTTCCACTAGCCTCGTCACGAGAATTTCCCAACGGTATGTAACTTTTTAAGTTACCACCTCCGTTCTCGCCGCTATATGTGTATAAAAGACTGTGTCTTATATTTAGCCTTTTTATACAATATAATTTTATCATACAAAAGTATCGTGTATGAGGCCTATTTTTTTTTATAGAGTAACAGAAAACAGGTTACTCAAAACAAAGAGATTTCGTATATTAGACCCTTTTCCTCAAGAGTAATGGAAACACAATTACCCAAAGAAAAACGTTCCACCACTACCTTACACCATCATCTGTTTGTCTCGCTTTGAACTTTTGGACGCAAAAACTAGGAAACTTTCACCTCCTGGAAAAAAATAACATTGCATTTACCAAGAAAACTTCCACAGCAAAGACCTGTAGGTACCACACATACGCCGTCAAACGCACTCTGCTATAACAGGTACGCAGCATCAAGGTTTTTTTTTTTTTTTTTTTTTTTTTTTTTTTTATTTATTTGTTTTTTTTTTTTTTTTTTTTTATCATTAAATAATTGGTAGATTCTATTGCTGGCATTCGAACAGTGCAGACGTGATTCTTTCTTCCGCTCCTAAGCTCAGCATCGAAAAAAAAAAACAAAAAACAAAATTTCTATTGATTGCAATTTTTTGTTGTTTTAAATTTAGTTCCCTTTTCTATGCAAATCTTTGCATTAGTAAAGTAAAATTTAAAACATACAAAGAAATCAATAGAGATCTACAACAAAATCGTTAAGATGAGCTTTGCTCATCAAAATAACAGTTCAAAAACAAAGGCGACGAGAAATGCATATTTCTCGTTTGTCTCTTCCTGTCCTAAAAACAAAAATGAATCCTCATTTTTAACCACCAAGTCGCGTGAGCGCAGGGCAAGTTCTTGTTCTCCAGTTCTTTGCTCAGACAGCGCAAACACCAGGTGCTCCTTACCATGGAGCGCCCAATGCCCCTTCCCCACAACCGCCCATGTACTCTACCCCACAACCGCCCCTGTACTCTACCCAAGCTGCAACTGTATCAGCAACTACAACAACTATAACACAAAGCACTGCTTGTACATCAACAGCTTCATTGGTTGCATCAACAACAACAGTTTTCTCAACAACTGCTTCGATCGCGTCATCGTTTGCAGTTACCGCAACAACAACTAATCCTAAAACTCATATCCACAACAACAACAACGATTCGATCGCTTCTTTGCCTACACCAACAATTATCACAAAAGTACAAAACTCAAATAATAAAATTGGATCTGAACAGTTAGCTTCAAATAAAAGAAATAGAAAAACGCAATCACCAGCCATACCGACTGATCAATCACCAAACATTATCAAAAAACCCAAAACAACCAAAGCGTCACCTACCATATCTTCTAATAAAACTAAACAAAAAAAAAAGCAGACCACACTTAACTACTGGCTTGGCAAGCCATCTTCCAATTATTTTGGCATACTTGAGATGTAGCGACGACGACAATTTAGAAGAAGCGAAGAATACTATGGACAATGATTCCAAGCGACCTCCAAAAGCTAATAAGCCACCACCTATTTATGTGCAGGGGGTAGAAGAAATCTCCATTCTTAATAATGCTCTGTACGAAATTGTAGATCATAACTACGTACTTAAAACATTGCCCAATGATGAAGTACGTATCCAACCGGCAGAGCCCCTACATTATAAAAAAATCATTGAATTACTAAAAACCAAAGAAACGAAATATTACACTTTCAAGCCCAAAGATGAACGAGGTTTTAAAGTTATGTTGAGACACCTTCATCAATCAACAGACACCGACGACATAAAACGCGAACTGAAGATATTAGGTCATGAAGTTATAAATATACATAATATCCTACAAAGAACAACCAATAAACCACTCCCTTTGTTCTCAATTGAACTTAAAAGTAGTTCAACTAATAAAAATATTTATAATATTACGACATTACTACATACCAAGATTAAATTTGAGGCCCCCACAACAAGAGAATGATAGTGCAATGCAGCAACTGCCAAAAATACGGGCATATCCGAAACTATTGTACCAGGGATCCAGTATGCGTCAAATGTGCTGGTAAGCACAAAACAATCGACTGTTGTATGGAGTCAACTACTAAAATAAAATGTGCTCTATGTGGTGGAGCTCATACAGCCAACTACAAGGGTTGTGAAATATACAAAACCCTTAAAATCCAACGGTTTCCTGCCCTTCGACCCAAAATATTGACGGATCTCACAAAAGTTCAGCAAATGCCCATAACGTCCAGTAAAGTCGAGAATGGTATAAGCTACGTGCAAATTACAGCTGCGACTCCCCAACCCCAGCCAATCAACCGACCAACCCAAAAATCTAAAATCATCTTAACTGAGAATCCGACCATAGAAAGTAATTCCTCCCATCAAAACAACAATAATATTATGCCAAATGACGATTCAGCTGAACTAAAATCATGATGAAGCAATTGATTCAACATGTGACTAACATGATGAATATAATCACCATCCTGATAACCAAACTTGACAAACAAAATGGACAATAAATTAAGAATTATTGCGTGGAATGCCAATGGTTTGCACAAACATATCCTTGAACTCCAACTATTTCTAAATGACAATATGATTGACGTAGCTCTAATCTCTGAAACCCATTGCACAAGTAATCACTACTTGAGCATTACCGGATATAAAATATATAAAACAAATCACCCGGATGGTTCAGGCCATGGTGGCACGGCTATCATTGTTAAAAACAATACTCGACACGTTGAACTAAAAAGTATCAACACGCTCACATTCAGTCGACCAAATTGCTATTAGAAGACAAATATGGACCTTTCACAATAGCAGCGATTTATTGCCCACCTAGACACTCAATCTCAACAGTTCAATTCAAGGACTACTTTAAAGAGCTTAGCCCAAGGTTCATAGTAGCAGGTGATTACAATGCGAAACATGTAAACTGGGGTTCAAGGCTGACCAACACCAAAGGAAGAAACTTGCTAAGTGCAATTCAAACGATTGGGGGGATGCACTTGAGTACAGGTGAACCCACATATTGGCCAACAGATCGGACTAAAATACCGGATTTAATAGACTTCTGTGTATTAAAAAACATGAATATAACACATTTCAAAATTGACTCCCGACTTGAACTTTCTTCCGATCATTCACCAATACAAGTTGAATATAGTTGCGCAATAAAAAAAGATCAACCCGCGTGCAAAATGTATAATTTCAGAACTGACTGGGAGGCGTACAGAGAATTTATTGACAATAGCCTCACAGTAAATGTACCTCTTAAAGAACCTGACGATATTGAAAAGTCAGTGATATACTTGAATGACATTATAAACGAAGCAGCTAATAGAGCAACGCCTGATCTTAATCCAAAAGAGGACAACTATATTTTCCCCCGCTCAATAAAAAATCAAGTCGCGAACAAAAGCAAACTGCGTAAGATCTGGCAAAGGACGAGAGATCCAAATGACAAAGCTTAACTTAACAAAGGAATCAAAGATTTGAAAATCAGTCTAAGGAATTTTAAAAATGAACAATTTGTAAATTATACAAAAACATTATCGCCGACATCTGACACTAACTACTCATTATGGAAGGCTGCTAAGCACTTCACAAATCGCACCTTCCACCAGCCGCCACTTTTGAAATCGGATGGTACTTGGGCTAGAACCAATTATGACAAAGCTTCACTACTGGCTGACTATTATGAAAGGGCTTTTACTACCAATCAATCTAATAGTAACACCAATTTGTACAACAGGACTCCATCTCCACAATACTGTACAAAAATGATTTCAAGCAATGAAGTTAGGCACTGTATTGAAAAGCGCACTAGTCAGAGAAAAACGCCAGGTTATGACCAAATAACTGGAAAGTTACTCAAAGGCAATCGTATTTATTAGGAATTTGTTCAATGCGATATTAAGACTAAAGCACTACCCATCTTTATGGAAGGTTGCTGAAATAATAGCTATACCCAAACTGGGCAAAGATCCAACCAAGGCGTCCTCGTACAGACCAATCAGCCTGTTGCCCTTCCTTTCTAAAGTATTTGAACGTCTCCTACTTGACCGAATACAACCAATACTAGACGTGAACAGAATCATACCTGACCACCAATTCGGGTTTAGACAAAGTCACTCCACAATTCAGCCAGTCCACAGAGTAACTCACAAAATTTTAAAGGATCTTGATGAAAAAAAGTTCTGTGTTGGTGTTTTTCTGGACATAGAAAAGGCCTTCGACAAAGTCTAACACGAAGGCCTACTGAGTAAAATTAGGACCATATTTTTAACTGATCTATTTGAAATCATTAAAAGCTACCTTGACTCTCGCTATTTCTACGTTAAATGTAAGGATGAATCTTCTACGCTAAGACTGATAAGAGCAGGAGTCCCTCAAGGAAGCGTGCTTGGTCCTATGTTGTATACTTTATACACATCAGACATCCCAACTCCAGGAGATAGCTCGGCAATGGTGGCTACCTTCGCTGACGATACAGTACTAATGTACTCCCATAAAATTTAGTTGTAGTAACAACTAAACTGCAGAATATTATTGACAAAGCTAGCAATTGGTTTGATAAATGGAAAATAAAAGTGAATGAACTAAAAACGACGCAAGTGATATACACAACACGAACAGCTTATCAGCCAAGACAATTAAAAATAAAAGGTACTGACATTCCATTAAGTAATGTGGCAAAGTACCTGGGCATGCATATTGATAGTAAACTGACGTGGAAACATCATATCCAAAAAAAGAGAGATCAGCTCATATTAAAATTTAAGCAGCTATACCCGCTTCTTAACAGTAGATCTAAGTTAACAACCAATGGGAAATTGGTTATATACAATAGTGTAATTAAGCCTATATGGACGTACGGCATGCAATTATGGGGTACAGCCAAGAAAACTAACATTAACATCATTCAGCGTCAACAATCAAAAATACTTCGATCAATAGTTAATGCGAACTGGTTTATATCTAACTATGAAATTCACAAAGACCTCGGCGTAACTATGATTCAGGAAGAAATCATTAATCCTAGCAGGAGGTACCATAAAACATTAGAGCGACACACCAATCTAGAAATAACAGACCTTCCATCTCACGAATTGTCTAGACGTAGACGCTTAAAACGAAGCAGACCAGTCGATCTGACCTAACTTAGGTTACGGGTGGCGCTGAAGGCATCTTGCGGTTGGCCTGCCGCAAGTAGCTCTCAAAAATGAGGCCTAAGACACCCAGTATCATTATTCAAGAGACAATTCGAAAATGTTCGATATTGTCCACTGCCTTTTCCCCTCTTATTGTTAAAAGTGTACTTAGTGTTTTCTTTTATATTTAAGATATAAGATGTAGGAAAACAATAGTACATATCCAATCGGGAACACAAAAAAAAAAAAAAAAAAAAAAATAATTGGTAAATACTCATAATATTTTTTTTTTCTAGGCTCGAGCAAACAACACACCTCACTCCTTCCAATGCACAACTTGTCAAACAAAGGAACAACTTGTGACATAAGTTATGGGGGTTTTTTTTTTTATATATCGGTAGAAAAGCATCGAAATCCTCACCAGTCTACAACCGAGTGCGGGACTGTAACTCGCTAAAAACTACCGCACCATGTCCTATTGTCGCCCCGTAATTGGGTCGCCTAATGTGCCTGTCTTGTCCCTAAGTCGCAATATACGTTAGAAATCTACACTACGATCTCCTGTCCGATTTACAGCTGGACGATTGGCTTGTAATCGTAATCGTTGAGCTGCTCTGTTGCGCTCTGCTACACGGAGGGTAGACATGATTGTGGCTGAGGCTGCCTTTACAACCTTCCAATTTTCTGGCGATTCGCACATGAGCGCCACTAGGTTTTCTACAGTGGTTCATTAAAGTACTCCTCTATTTGGGTTCTTTCGGCTTCAAATCTTGGATAACAGAAGAGAACGTGATGAACATCCTCGGCGGTGTCAGCGCAAACGGGATAAAAAGGGTCTTCCTCGTGCTTGAAACGGTGCAGATAGTATTTGAGCATCTGCGTCATGTGAAAATTCACTCCACCCTGTTTATGAGTTCCCCATACATCCATGCTTGGAATAAGGGAAAACGTCCAGCGCCCTTTATTCGACATTTCCCATCTTTTTGCCATTCTCGGATGCTGCAACTACGTTCTACTTATTCGGATGCTGCAGCGCCAGCATCGTTAATCCTTTTCAATTCTCGTGCCATTACATCAATTGGAGGAATCGATGATATCACCTCGATCGCAATATCCGGCACAGTTCGGAAACTACTAGCGACACACAGAACACTCAGTCGGTGAATCGACCTAATACCTGCCATGTATGAGCTCTTCAGTGTTGCGTCTGCCCATACTGGCGCCGCATACAGGACGACAGGGGTAACCACCCTTTCTAGCAGCTTCCGTTTACTGGCTCTTGGACCGCCTACGTTTATTATAATCCGTGACAATACCCCATTTTCTTTAGCCGCTTTTTCACTTACACTAGCCAGGTGCTCCTTGAAGCTTAGTCACGCGTCCAACCGTACCCCCATGTATTTTATGGATGGCTGAGAGATTATATCGCAGTCTCCTATTCGAAACGATAACGTCTCGCGTACTTTCCGCGTGGTCAGGAGGACCGCTTCAGTTTTCTGAGCTGTCAACTAACTGGGTCTGATTAAGCCAGCACCTAAATTTGGCTGTAGCTTCGCAGCACTGAGCATGCACTTGCTCAATCGTTATGCCCACAACCAACAACAACAAGGGCAATATCATCAGCGTACCCTATCTGTGTAGTGCATGGGGGAGCCTCATCCTGAGAATGCCATCATACATGATGTTGCACAATGTGGGGTTTAGGACCAACCTTGTGGAACACCACGTGTCACCTTGCACTGCTTAGGGCCGGAATCGGTATTGTAGAATAGTTCCCGATCATTGAAGTAACTGGCAATCATCTGCATCAAGTACCTTGGCGTACCAAGCTATCTGAGCGCTTGCATGACACACGGCCAACTCGCCATATTACAGGAATTTTTAACGTCCAACGTTATTACGGCACAATTTTCCTTGTCACCGCCTTTCCATCTGGCTCCACTATTTGCCCTATGCGCTATATCTAACATTGCTTATATAGCGTCCACCGTAGATTCCCCACGCCGAAATCCCAACTGAGCATCAGACATAGCGTTTGGTCTCTCCAAAATAGCCTGAAGCCGACTCACTATGATACTTTCTAATATCTTGCCCAATCAGCCAAGCATGCAAAGTGGCTGGTATGCGGCAGGATGGTCCGGCTGCTTATTTGGCTTAAGCAGCAAGACCAGCCTTTGTCTTTTCCAAAAATTCGGGAAAGCTCCTTCAGCCAAAAATGCAGAGTACATTTTTGAGAAGTTTACCGGGTCAGCTCGCTCTGCAGTCTTCAAATCTCTATTTGGGATACCGTCCGGTCCTGTAGACTTCCTAAAAAATTATTCGACATATGACTCGAAACTGATCAGAATAAGGGGTTATAAAACACTCCTCAAGAAGAGTCGCAGCTAGGGTTGGTTCTCCCGACAAAAGTAGGTATCATTTATGATCAGAAAATGAGCTCATTTAAGAGTGTTTTAATAGTCTCGCGACTTGAAAAAGACTTGATTGCAATCGGAAATTTCAAAACATGCTTGCTGGGCTGGGCATATGCATAAGATATAATGTGGCTGTATCATCAAAATGATTTATTCTGAAATGTACACTCCTAGTCAAAAGGTTACACGCACCAACACTTCTTTTAAAAATGACATTGAAGCTTCTATACGAGAAACAATTATTAAAAACCAAAACTTTAACAAAATAAAAAACCGGCTTCAAACAAAAAAAAAAAATATTCTAAAACAAAAAGTTCACTAAAAGGTAAAAAATTATTGCGTATTCTAGGAAAAAAGCATTTGATTTTTAAGTGCTAATAACTTCTCTGTAAACAATGTTCTTTGTGAAAACTCTACTATCACGTGATAAATTACCCTGATCTGATGTCTCAGAAATATAAAATCGCAATCCATTAAATGATCGAACTCTACTGGCGGCATGAAACACTTGTCCGTGACTAAACACAGGCTGTCTCAATAAAATTCCAACTTTTTGACTTCTAAATTTATAAATAAACCAAAATTACTGAATTCAAAATATCAGTAGATAAAATAGTTTCCGGAATATTTCCAAATATATCATTGATGATGTTTACAGGTTCACAAATTAAATTATTCGGTATTTCAACGATATCCCAACCGAACTGAGGAAAAGCTTCCATTTCACCGGTACCAAGTGATAAAAGCAACTGAACAAATTGAATTTCATGAGGAAGGGCCCTCATATTTCCAGTTAAAGTGGCATGATAAAAGTTTCGAAATTCAGAACACGATGTAATACAATTTTCTATGAGGGTTACACGTCAACTGTGAGGAACAACTGGCAGGATTTGTCTAAAATCACCGCATAACAAAATGGTTTTTCCCACAAATAATTTGTCTCTATTCGCTATTAATTTCAAACCATAAATGGGACACATTGAAATTTTGTCGATTATAATCAGGGACGCAGAATTGAAGAATCTACCTTGACTACTGTTAAGGCTGATATTTTAAAATGAGTTTTCTAATAATTGAATTGGTAATTTGTAAAAAAGAAAACATTACCAAAGTTATTACATACAATATATAAAAGAAATAAACATATACCACCTAATATAAATTCTACCAGTAATATAGTATAAACCTGTAAATACTTTTAATTCCTGATTGTGTTAACTTTAATTCTCTCTCTGTACATATAAAAATAAGATATAAGATAATCATATTATAACAAACAAAGCCGAAAGGCTTGTAGCCAGTAATTTATTACTTATTATTGTTAGTAAAAGTAGGAATAGACATATCAAATCGTTCTTCAAATCGAGCTTATTGTGTGAGCTATTTCAAATTTCGTTCGTGAAATGAAAAACTTTTAATTTTTAGTTTTCGTTGAAGGCAGCGAGTGAGTGCACACAAAGAATGTGCGACTTGCTTGTTGTCTTCCAAAGACAAGGCAATGCCTGATATGCTTCAATGAAGGAAACAAAATTTCTTTGTTCCTTTTCCATTTGGAATGCTAAATTAAATGTTTCTTTTAAAAACAAACAATAAACCGTAATATATATTGTAATAAGAAACCAAAAACAAAATCACTAACAAAACAAACACGTGCAAAACTAAATATTTTATTGTTATTGTGTTTCTTTAATGGTTTTGTTTTATGTTGTTTCCGTAATCTCCAAAAAATCAAAACTTTGATTTCATTCAAATTTTGATCGAGACGTAAAAACACCCCCATCGACATATCAAAAAGAGAGCGATTTGAAGAACGATTTACTGGGTGTATTCCTACCTACCTTTAATTAAACATGTGCGATATACTTTATACTTTTATTTACTTTGTTTAGTTTTTTGTTTGCGTCCACTCACTTTAAAACCTGTATAGTAGTGTACAATTAATTGTATTTCCTTTCTTTTCAGTTGTACTCATTGTTTCATTTTGAATGTTTTCAATGTGAAGGCACACGCTCATTCCATTCCTTTCAGACTGTATATAGCAAACATACATTGACTTCTTCTTTCGCAAAACATGAACAACGTACAAATTTCGTTGCGTACTTTAAATTTACATTCCTTTAATTGCAATGTGCATGCTACTGCACGTCTGTAGCGTGTACTGACTCTGTATCATAGTAGCGTAGGCAAAGACGTTTTCTAGGGGTGCGTGAACTTAAATTTGGATAGTGTAAGTGTCTGACTCATATTCACTAACCATGTAAGCTTCACGGCGCTAGAATTGTATTGCACCTATACAAACCCCAATTAAAATTCATATTTTTATTAGGAAAACTTTTTTGCTTTTTGTACTATCGAAGTGAAACATTGATAGTATAGGTGTCAGATCCATTTTAACTAGCCATGCAAATTTCCTGGACCCATATCCACCAACCGTGTAAATCTTAAGACCCTATTGGATCGTATACCTACCATCCCTCGATTTAAAGTCGTGTTCTTTTTAGAAAAATTTTTTTGTTTTTTATATTTACCGAACGGAAATTTGGATGTTATAAGTGTCTGACTCATATTAACTAACTATGTAAATTTCAAGATCCTATGACTACTGGACCACATATTTCGGGCCCAGTGTTGAAATGCAGTATGAATACTAACTCTACCCTAAGCATAAGTGAAAACAATAATGAAATATTTTTGTGTGCTAAGACACGGGACTAAAGGCAAGAACATTTTCTTGCGGTGCGTGAAGAGTAGGACAACTTTGGCATAGCTGCAATTAACTTTTTTTCTTTTTATACCCTTCACGGGAGTGAATAGTATTATAAGTTTGTCATGAAGTTTGTAACAGGCAGAAGGAAACAAAAAAAAAAACTTCATTTAATATATATATTCTTGATCAGCTCGATTAGACAAATTGATTAAGCCATGTCCGTCTGTCCGTCTGTATATATGCAAACTAGTCCCTCAGTTATTGAGCTAGAGAGCTGAAATCTTGCACGAACCTTTATTTTTACCATATGCAGTACATTTGTTAGAACCACTCGAATCGGTCCACTAGGTGGGGTACCTCGCATACAAACACATTAAAATTCATGTTCGTATAAGAAAACCTTTTCTGTTTTTTGTCATATCGAACTGAAACTTGCGTACATTCAGTTTTCAATACATGCGCCGGACATTTGTCGGAATCAGTCGAATCGGATCACTAGGGGAGGTACCTCCCATACAAACCACCCATTTGAATTCATGTTGTTATTAGAAAAACTTTTTTGTTTTTTGTCCTATCGAACTGAAACTTGAACACTATCAGTTTCCAAGACGGGTGCAGGACATTTGCGGGAACCAGCCGAATCGAACCACCAAGGAGTTTCTTTTTTGTTTATTGTGCTATCGAACTGAAACTTGGATACTATCCGTTTACAATATAGGCGCAGTACATTTGTTGGTACCAGCTGAATCGGACCACTAAGGAGGCTACCTCCCATACAAATCCCATGAAGAGTATTTCATATTCGGCATAGTCGAATACCTTCGTTCTAGTTTTGTTATACTATAACTGCAAACTTTAACGTTCTTTAATTGTAACTCGTTTTGATTTATCTTTTAAGACAAATTCAACATATAACTGCTAGCGCAATGCGTATGGTATATTCAAGTGGATCATTTCATTATGTTACAATAAAAGGTACTAAGGCTTTAACTAAAGAAGCACCAATATTAGTTGTTGCACCTCATTCATCATATGTGGATTCCTTAATTGTTGTTGCTGCTGGACCGCCATCTATTGTAGCGAAACGTGAAACTGCCGATATACCATTACTTGGACGTATTATAAATTATGCTCAGCCAATTTACGTACAACGTGAAGATCCTAATTCCAGACAAAATACCATACGTGAAATTGTATCACGTGCGCGTTCCGATGAAGAATGGCCTCAAGTAGTGATTTTTGCTGAAGGCACGTGTACCAATCGTAGCGCATTAATTAAATTTAAATCGGGCGCTTTCTATCCAGGGGTGCCAGTACAGCCCGTATTGCTTAAATATCCAAATAAATATGATACATTTACATGGACATGGGATGGTCCAGGCGTGTATGCTGATTTTTTATTTTTATGATATTAATTCATTTCTATTTTAAATTTTGAAATTTATTTTGTCATTGTCTTTTATAGTTTACGCTTATTGTGGTTGACAATGGCGCAGTTCTATAATCGTTGCGAAATTGAGTTTTTACCAGTCTATACACCTTCTGAAGCTGAAAAAGTTGATGCGAATGTTTATGCGAATAATGTCCGCCAAATTATGGCTAAGTAAATTGTGTTTTTTTATATTGTTTTTTCTTGAGTAAATAAAATATGTAAATCTTTTCATTGATTTTAAATCAGTGCTCTCGGTGTACCTACATCGGATTATTCGTTTGAAGATGTAATTGTAATGAGTCGTGCACGTGATATGAAAATACCATTTCCAGGTGATATTGTCGAAATCGAACGAACTTTGCTGCAGTTAGAGTAAGTTGCTTATTATTTTAAAAAATAATTAAAATTAAATTGGATAAATTATATTTTTCAAGACTTAATCAATCGAATCGTGATAAAGAAATTGCCGATATTTTTTTAAAGTTACATGATTCCAATCGCTTGGATTATGTAACCTTTGCCGAATTGTTACATATCGATTTGAAAAATCAACAATTACATAAATTATTTGCACTTTTAGATCACGTATGTTACTTATATAACTATATTAATATAAATTAAATTCGACTAAAACTTTTCTCTTAGCGTCGTAGCAGTTCAATCAATCTTAAGAGTTTCCTGCTATGCTGGCTATTTTGTAAAATGCAAAATGAGTCAATAATCACTTTCCTACGAGCTATTACATACGTAAGTACACACGTCAATACTTAAAACGTAAAGAAGGTACTACACTTTAATAATTATAGGCACTTCAATTTTATAAAAAAAAAATGGAATGTATGTAAAGTTTTTTTCAGTGAAAGCTTCCTTAGGGGGGGCCTTGAGTGATTTTTGAAAGAGGGAAAAAATATGAGTTCACGTCACCGACATGCTATTGTTTACTTCTCCTTAAGCTCATTATACTTGTTTCGTATTTGATCGCTTGCAAGATCGGTATTTAGACGGCTCTTACACCTAGATTTTTGCGTCAGAGCGCTCCGTTGATTTCATGTTTGTTGAGAAAACGATGCTTACGGGGTAGGGTTCACTCACGCACCAGAGTCTCTGCCAACTTTTTTCTTTGTTTTGATTCACGTCTTTCTTTGTTTGTTCATTTCGTTTGGTTTTTTTCGAGTGAGACTCAAAAAGCGGGTAAAGTAAAGTGCAAATGCAAGCAAGAGTCACCAAAGCAGAATCGACGAATGTTAGAGTCTGGGTATAAAACGGGTCTAACACTATGAGATTTTTTGAAAGACATTGAAACATTTGTTTGTAATGCGCAGACGGTCAAATTGGTAGTATACTACAATCGTGTACGTATATTTTATTTACGTACTATAATATACCTTCTGACAATAAAGTAGCCGGAATTTGTCATTTAAATTGCCCGTGTTAAGTATTTTTTAAGTTTTTTTTTCTATATGTTGGTAGGACTGTCCTTAATTACTATGCCAAAAATGAGCGCGATTGTTTACAGCAGCTGGTTTAATCAGTCCACCTCAGTAGTTCTCGGCGTAAATGAGATAACTGTGCGGAAAGAGCTGCACACAAAAATATTTTACTAACACTATGACCATTGTAGTATCCCTACAGTATTATTCACTGGTCCAAAACTTGCTCGTGACTAGTCCCTTTAGTCCCAGCACTGGCAGTAACAAGTGAATTTTACATGCGATACCATTGGAAGGTGTCAGTTGACAACACCTGCATTAATTTTCTTCAGTTACTGCCACCGCCTGCCTACCGTTTGTCAGTCGTCTCACTAGTGAATAAGAGCAAAATGATACCAGATATACTGGTGAATAAGAGCAAAATAGTTCTAGTTATTTCAGTAGTAGGTAGTAGTAGGCTGTTTCCCTTTTTTTGTCTTTAAAGACTTAAGAACATAGTGCCAAGCACATGGATTGATAAACGTCAATCAACGTCCCCTTGGATATATATCCGCAGGTCCCAAATTTAAGTCAAATTTATTTTGGTATGACTCTCTCCTTGGTGGGGAGCGGGGCCCTTCTTAAACCTCTGCTGCTCTCTGGGTCACAGCACCCGGTTGTATAACGCAACTCTACATTGAGTTGTTACTCTACCCGCATTTGGGTATTAAACCACAGCCACCACGATCTTGAAGTCAATGGCTCTTCGCCTGACCTCCAGATCAAGAGGAACCACACCAAACAAAATCTGCAAAGCCTCAGTGGAGACAGTGCACATACCGGCAAACATCCCAATATCATGACCCTCTGGCATGATAGCACTTTCTTTCTGCCTACAACAGACGATGCCGTTTTGTACCACACCGAAGATCCATATACTGAGACCCCATTCACTCCGCAAAATACGGCGCACTTTACCAACCACACCAAACAACCGGTCTCTGAGACGAGCAATATGAGGAATGAAATTCATTCGCTCACCCACGGTTATACCAAGGTATTTAACCTCAGTTACATACCGAAGGCTGCCGGAATCAAGCCTGACGATAGGACTCCGACTTGGAGCCAATTTGCCCTTAAGCAACATTATCACAGTCTTATCCACCGCCACACTGACACCAACACTACTGCTCCATTCAGAAACAAAACGAATGGACTCCTGGCCCTTGCACTCAATTTCCAAACGCGATTGTCCCTCAATCAAGATTAGCAGATCATCCCCATACGCACAGCACTTATATTCATGGCCGAGCTGTCTTAACAAGGAATCCATCATGAGGTTCCAAATAAATGGACCACAGATAGAACCCTGTGGGAAACCACATCCACACTGACACACTCATTCAACCCACTCGCACAAGCACGCCTGTTAGAGAAGTAATTCTTCCAAAGAGCCATATCCTGACTTCCACAATCTCTCAATTTCCTCAGCACACAATCCCAACTTAGATAGTCGAACGCACCCATAAAGTCCACAAACACACCTAGCACATACTTGGAACTACTTGCCTGATTACAGACACATAGCCCCAAGCATCCTCGACGCATTCACCCTTTTTAAACCCAAATTGCAAATCAGACATTTGCTCATTCACTCTCTCCTGAAGCCTTTCTACCAGAAATCTTTCCAGCACTTTACTGAGTACCGGTAAGAGACTGATCCCCAAAAAGAACGACGATTACTCCTAATTCTATCAGGCGACTTCAGAAGCACTATCACTTTAGCACACTTCCACGCCTTGGAAAAATACCCAACTGATACACACTTCCCATATAACGCATTCATGTACTCAGGAATGGCCTTAAAGATGCTTTTGCATATCTCTCCGGTCAATCCATCCCTACCCGGTGACTTTCTCGACTTTAACATCGAAAAAGCCACCTCCAATTCACCAGCCTCGCTCGGATCACAAGGATCCTTCACCAAAGGTAGAGTTGCCCCACGATCCGCCCGAGGGAAAAATGCACACAACAAAGCATTCATACAATCTCTCCATGTTGTCAACTGAGTGTCCCCAACACGAAGAGCACACACATTTGTCTGCCCACCCTTACCCCTACAAATTCTATAAGCTCTCCATTCATCCTCTTTCACTTTTATAAGCATACGCTTATACTCTTTCAACACACGACTATACTCAGATCTAAGTTGGTTTACATTAACAGCATCAGCAGATCTGGCCCCCTGGAATCTCTTCCGAAGTCTACGAACCAGCCTCCGCTTCATGCTAAGCTCATTCGTCCACCACTTCATTCTACCAAGATTGCCCCTACGGCATCTTGGAAACATACAGTCATTCACACCACTCACCCACCTTTCAACGCACTCAATCTGCTCATCAACATTCATTCCAACGGTCAACGGAACCTCCGTTGCTGCTTCTCTCAAGTACACACCATGCAGTGGCCAATTTGCATTATGCACACGCCAACCATTCAAGGGGATATACTTTCACGCACAACTGGAGTGTAAGTCATTATAATCTCAATGAGATTATGATCACTCACACCCCACACACCCTTAATTTGCCTTTCAAACTCATACAACCTCATCGTTGCCTCATTCACAAAAGTGACATCAATGTCACTTTTTCCTACTGTGCCATCAAAGGTTTACCATTCACTGAGCTCGTTAACGACCCTAACATCCCGGAACACGGCCCATTCAGCCAGCAGCTCACCCCGTATGCGGTTCGCATACCCGGACGCATGTTCAGGTATTTTACTGAACCACAATGAGGATGCTGCATTCTCGTCAATACCAAGGATGATAGGGTCGCTACTCGCCAGTAGTTGCACCTCATCCATGTACGAAATGTACTCCCACTATACCTGAAGTACATACTCACAACAAAAATCCTAACGAAATGTCCACAAACACTCACACAGACACCACAGTCAGTCAAATTCACCAAAGTGCTTTCAAGACTGACATCATTCACCCACCACAGCAGAATTTGCCCCGCTATCAGGAAATACCCGCATTACTGCAGGTAATTGGTTGAGTAAGGTTCCTGAAGCAGGGCAATTCCACTGCGACTTTCACTAATTGTCTGCCCTAACTCACACTTTGCAGCATACGCCCCCTGACAGTTAACCTGAAGGATCCTAATCATCCTAGTGTCTAGCCTTCGCCCTGGCAACAATGGCACTGTACACAGGACAAGCCGGAGACATCATCAGATGTCCCGATGGCCTGCCTTTGAATGCACTGTTGCGACAATTAAGCGCATTGCAACATTGCGCCACCCGATGACCCGTCTGCCCGCAACGACGACAGACATCATCCTTGGCATTGCATTCCGCCACCTTATGGTCGAAACCAAGGCAACGGAAGGGTCCCAAGATCGGCTCGTAGCTACGAACTCGAACGAGAACCACTTGATGTAGCAGCGCTCAGCTTCCAGAATATCTGCATGGAAACAGCAGAATCTTCCAGAATCACATTCACCGCCACATCAGCGGTCACCACCCAGGGTTTGCCACACAGGCGGACACTATTCTTGAACTCCCCCCACTCATCTTATCCTTCAGGTTCATCTCATACAACTCCCTCAAGAACTCATCAGGTCCAATCTGGGAGTGTACCCTCTGAACTACTACTCTAGGGCCTAACTTCTCATTCACACTCACTTCCAATCCTATCTCACCGAACTTATTGTTGTCCCTCATTTTATTCAACTCCACCACAGAAGGGGTGCGAATGATCGCACCACCATCCCGCAGTGGCTTCACCTCATGAACACGTACACCTAGTGTAGGCCCAGCTTCTTTCACCAACTGTTCCACCACGTCCTTGGAAGATTTGCCAGAAGTTTTACTTCTGACAACCAAGGACCAGGTCTCAACTGGTTTCACAACATGGGCAGATGTCATCGGGGGAACACCAGGGTCGGTCACGGGTGGGACGCCTTGGACGCTTTTGACACTACACTCGCGAGCCGCATCTAAACGTCCTTTTAGGCGCTCATTTTCAGCGACTAGTGTCATCAATAGAAATTCAGTCTGGTTGGTGAGCTCTAGTATAGATCGGGTCACGGACGATGAGACACCATTAAACTCATCAAGTAGACACCCGGTGACGTCAGCAGTTATGCTCTTCAACCTCTCAATGGCAGACCCCTTTCATTTACCAGACGCTGACGCTGCATCAGAGGATGGCACCGGAGGGACAACAAAAGTTCCTTCCCCCCTATTTCTTACCCCAACAGAGTCAACAGCAGCCTCGAAAACAGTCTTCCTCAACTGCTGCTGCCTCACACTCACCTTTCGCGAAGCCGTCGATATCACCGACGAAGCCTCATCAGATGAAGACATGACGTCCCCCAACGTCACCGTCGTCGTCTGCTTCTTAGGCGGCATGTAATGCGTACGTACGTGCGAGAAATAAATTTAAATTTAAAAATTTAAGTTACACTAAATCGCACACTTTACTGATAACGTAAATAGTTAACAGTTATTTATCCACGCAAAAGAAAATAGAAACAAAACAAAAAGCAAAAAGCTTATCGCGTTTACCGTTACAATTTTATAATTTAATAGCAAAACAGTCCCCGGACACGTCCGAACGCATCGAATTCTGACAGCGAACTGATATATTGGGAGTACAAATTAATTCGGTCCGTTTTTTTTTGTAAGACATTTTTCGATTTCTTCAAAAGACCCGAACCGGTGATCCCCCAAGTCGTTTTGCATCCGTCGAAAAAGCCAGTAGTCGGAAGGAGCAGGGTCTAGAGAATACGGCGGCTGGAGTAAGACCTCCCATTTCGGCGTTTCCAGGTCATTTTTTACCGTTACAGCTACGTGGGGCCGAGCGTTGTGATGTTGCAAAATCACATTGTCATGCCTTTCGGCCGTTTCTGGCCGATTTTCACGCAATGCACGGCTCAAATTGCTTGGTGAGTCACTCCCAATGATTCTGCGAGTTCAGTTTGCGTTTGGCAAGGATCTTGATCCAGTAAAGCATCCAATTCTTCATCTTCAAACTTTTTGGGTTGGCCAGGACGTTCTTTGTCTTTGGCACTAAAATCACCACTTTTGAAGCGTCAAAACCACTCTCTGCATGACTTCTCCGTCGGAGCAGATTCACTATAAACTTCCTCAAGAATTCGATGGGCTTCAGCTGCACTTTTCTTCCCATTAAAAAAGAAAATCAAAACTTCCCGCAAATGCTGTTTATTTAACACAAATCTGGACATTTTCGAAGAGGCAAAAAACAGTGTTGTTGTCAGAAACAGACGCTGATGCGCACTAATTATTGTTGACAGATTTCAAACCTTTTCAATGGAATAGGTAATCGCTTCCAAAATCGGCCACAACTTGCAGGTGGAGTCATCTTTTGAAAATGGACCGAACTAATTTGTACCCCCAATACAAGGTCCTTCGCAAAGTAAACGAGACTTTTTCACAAACAACACAACGTTATCCACGATTAATTAACATGTCGAATGAATTTTTAAGCCGTTATATAGTAATGTCCTTTAGAAACGCATTCAAAGCTTTTTGTGTAGTCTCAATATCGGCATAGCGCCGTCCTTTCAGTACCAAGTGTAGTTGTCCGACGAGGTAGAAGTCGCAAGGTGCCAAATCAGAATAATAAAGTGAGTGGTTGACGCTTAAAATGTAATTTTCGATCAAAAAATCAGTGATAAGTATTGAACGATGAGCTGGCGTATTATCGTGCAAAAGTCGTCGCTGCGATTTTACCGGTACATCTTGCAGCCTCACGCGGCGTATACGGGACAACAAACCAAGATAATACGGCAAATCAATAGTTTGACCTTGTGGCACGAACTCTGTGTGGATTATTCCCTTGGAATCGTGGAAACAAAATGAGTCTTGACTTTTGACTTCTCGCAACGGATTTTTTTGGATCTGACTCACTTGCTTCCATTCGTCATTTTGACGCTTTGATTCGCGGTCATATTGAAAACACCACGTCTCGTCACCAGTAACAATGCTGTACTTAATGCTTGGGTCCTTTTTCGACTACTTAATCAAGTCCTTACGATGTTGAATTCGGAGCAGTTTTTGGTCATCAGTCAATTTGTGTGGAACAAACCGAACACAAACCTTCATGAGTCCTAATTTTTCTGTCCAAATGGGATGAAGTAAATCTTTTGATATGTTCAATTCATTGCCAATGGGGGCAATCATACAGCCAATTATAGAGGTTGTCCTGTATATAAGGAGTTGTAGAACCGTTTGCAGTCACAAAAAAATTCCGCCCATTTTAGCCGTGAGGCTAACCGTACAGAATCAACAATGTAGATGTGATGTTAGTCTGTGAGACTCATTTGACTAGCATAAACAACTTCTTTATACTAGGCTATATAGTTTATGCAACAAATCATCCGGGTGGAAAGGCTCATGGTGGTACATGCATTATTATAAGAAAGCGTATTAAACACCAGACCCTAGAGTCGTTCGTACTCATCTAGTTATTTACAAGCAACTTCGGTCAGGTTGCAAATGCGTTATGGTAATCTAACCTTATCTGCTTTATATTGTCCTCCACGATTTTCTATATCTGCGGATGTTTTTAAAAATTTCTTTGATAGCCTTGGAGCACGACTTTTGGCGGTCGGTGACCACAATGCTAAACACACTTATTGGGGTTCTCGTTTAGTAAATCCAAAAGGTCGGCATCTTTACAGCGCTCTTGAAAATTGTAAAAACAAACTAGACTTCGTTTCTCCGGGTAGGCCTACATACTGGTCGGCGGATCCAAGAAAAACTCCCGATATCATTGACTTTGGTATCATAAAAAATATACGAAGAAACCTCATATCAGCAGTTACTCATGATGAACTCTCTTCCCATCACTCCCCCGTTGATATCGTTTTACTCGATTTTCCAATACTTGAGGATCGCCCTTATAGACTTATAACTAATAAAACTAATTGGTTGTAGTATAAAAAGTGTATTAGTTCTCACATAAAAATTGCACCTGCGATCAACTCTGAAAGTGATATCGACAAATCTGTTCATGAGTTAATTGCCGTATTAGTAGCTGCAGCTGAGGTATCAACACCTGCGATTGTTGCTCACAAGTTCAGCAGAAAATGGTTGTCAAATAGGGAAATTGAAGAACGACGATTGAGAAGAGAATGGCAACAGCACAGATCTTCTACTGCTAAGCAAAGGCTAAAAGAAGCAACAAAAAAACTAGCCAAAGCACTTTTAAGCGATCAGCTCGAGGCACAAAGGCGCTATATCTATAACCTATCACCCACAAACACTAGATTTTCACTTTGGAAAGCGCAAAAATCGCTAAAATCTCCTGTGGACTTGGATTCACCTATTAGAGACAGAAACGGAATTTGGACTCGGTCTGATGAAGAGAAGGCTAATGTATTTGCCAACCATCTTGAGCACGTGTTTCAACCTAATCTACCTACTAACAAATTTGTGCTTCCTCACCAGACAATCACAAATTCAGTAAATATGTCTCCATTAAAAACAAGCGCTAGTGAGATTGTATCTATTATAAGGACTCAACCGAAACCCAAAAAATCTGCTGGTTATGATAGAATCGTGCCAAAAATGATAACTGAATTTCCAAACGCAGCAATAGTTTTTTTCTCGTGTCTTTTCAATGCTATCTTTCGAATTGAGAAGGTTCTTAAAGCCAAACTCAATCACCAGTTACAAGCATTTAGTTCAATCCCAGATCATCAATTTGGTTTTCGAGCAAAACATGGAACGATTGAGCAAGTCAACAGAGTAACTTCGGAAATAAGAACTACCTTTCAACAGCGAGAATATTGCTCAGCAGTATTCTTTAATGTAGCAGAGGCGTTTGATCGAGTATGGCATGAGGGTTTGATTTACAAAATGAATTGTTTACTACCCCAAAATATGCATAGAGTCCTGCAATCTTACATATCAAATCGAGTGTTTGTAGTAAGGCAGAAAAATTTCGTTTCAAATGAATTTCAGATAAAAGCAGGAGTTCCCCAAGGTAGTGTCTTGGGACCAACTCTATACATGTTATTCCAACAAGTAGTCAAATTGTTACTTCGATTAGAGGCTCGTAGTGCTAAGTGAACTCCTTCCTCTTCATTGTGGAGGGACACATGTGTATTAGTTTTATAAGATTTATAAACTTATTGTTAGTCCTATGTATTATATAGGAGATTCAATAAATACTATCAATATAAAAAAAAAAATGTAACGAAACGAAGATTTTGGCTCATTTTTTTTATGTCCTCACGATTTCTTTTGAATCGTTTAAACCATTAATGGACTCTGTCACGGTACAAACAATTGTCACCATACACTTGTTTCATTAATCAAAACGTCTCAGTAAAAGTTTTTTCAAGTTAAAACAAAACTTAATATTCGCTCTTTGTTCAAACTTCATTTTTCGACCGATGCTATAAACACACTGTCACTTATAAAGCAATAACTTGGCTTCTAATTGTCTGTTGGTTATGAATTTTACACAGAACGTCAGTGAAGGATGTACCTTTCCAACTCATACTCCCTTCAAAAGATATCGTCACTATAAATAGAGATTTTGAAAAGTGTCGTTTACTTTGTGACTGTTCTTGTTTAATATTTTCGGATTTTTGATTTTTGGCACGCATACCCTCTCTTTATACTTGTTATGCGTTTATTAATTAAACAAAATATTGTTTATTTTAAATAAATAAAAAAACGTTTTATTTATGGCAGCTCGATTAGCTTATTTTATTTAATGCTTTATAAGTTTCAGCAATAAGTGCTTCTTTGAGTACAAATTTGTAAAAAAAAAACTAAAACTAACTAACTTCAGCTTCAACATGCTGGTCTACGTGACAGAAAGCTTCGCTAATGCTGGTCTACGCGCCAGAAAGTGCACTGTCAGCGAAAAGGGTTCTAATGAAGAGAATCTTTGAGTTGGGAAAGAGAATCTTTGAGTTGGAGAAAAGAATCTTTGATTTGGAGTACGTGACTGAATATGTATTCTCAGCGGAAAGGGTTGCTATGGCTTATGCTGGGAAAGGGACTTATGCAAATTTTCTGGATATTGCATCAGCCAAATAGTAGTGTGGTAAGCGGACATTGCCTCAGCGAAAATAGTGTGGGAATAATGATCATGATAATAATGATAATATTAATAGAGAGGTAAAAGAGTTTCTTAACTCCTCCCTCCGATATTGTTTACACGTTATAGTTTTTCTATATACTGAACGTTAAGTTTTTTCATTAATTGAAGTGATAAGATTTCTTCAAAATTGGATTGGTTATAGGATAATTGTAGTATCGCGGGAAGTGGTTTTACATTTGAAATTTCGTAAGAATTAAATATTTCATTTCTTATAACTATTGTATCATTTCTTAATCTAACAAGGAATGTCACATTTGGGGTTTTAACCTCATGGTTAATTGTTACATTGCCATAAAATTTGTTTAATAAAATTAATTCATTAATTCTTTCAATACCTTTAATGTGTTTATTGTTTGTGAAATTACATTCATGGGGTTTATTTTTTATTAGATTTGAAATACAATTATCATTTGAAATTTTTTCTACGTTATTTAATGTTATTTTACAATCTTTTTTAATTCCATATATTTCTTTTTGGCAATTCACGTTTTTATCAAAATTTAATTTTACAATTCTTTTCCCCATTTTTAATGGTTTTATAATAATTTTTTTACAGTTTTCATTTAAAGTTTTCAGTATTGATATTACATAAATTATAAAACTTATTATGGGCAATTTTTATGTTTGCAATATTTAATGCTTCTTCAATATTATTATACGGTAATTCATCATCTTTTAGTGTATTTGTACAATTTTAATATCTGATGATGAGAGTAAAAAGGTG
Organism: Amiota minor; assembly: GCA_037043295.1. Taxonomy (NCBI): domain Eukaryota; kingdom Metazoa; phylum Arthropoda; class Insecta; order Diptera; family Drosophilidae; genus Amiota; species Amiota minor. The sequence goes on from JBAMAW010001238.1 coordinate 51,667, forward strand.
TTTATAAAATTTACCTCTGATAGATGTAAAGCTAATTTTAAGTTATTTATTATTATTATGTTTTCTTTCAATATATCAAATTTAAGTTTGCAATATAAAATTAAATTTTTTTGAAAATTTTCACCATTTTTAAATGATCTCATAATATCATTATTTATTTTGGTTATATTATTTATTTGTTCTATTAGATTTTTATTTGTTAATAATCTTTGCGCTTATACTATGTAACTGTAATAAACTATTTGTTTATTTATTTTAAATTCTCCCAATAAATTTTTACGAACTGTATCTCCTATATATATGAATAGGACTAAC
>JBAMAW010001240.1:0-28715 GCA_037043295.1 Amiota minor
AGTAAATTATAACGATACACTAATGTTAAAAAGAATGGTGTGCCTGTGTCCTAGAAACGGTCGTGTGTTCTCCGTGAATACGTCTTTGTTTTTGATTTTATAGGGGGTGATAACGAAAAAGGGAAACCAACACAAATGTGACGTCAATGATTACTGCATTATAACTTTACCAGCAACCCGCCGGCTTCGCATTGATAGGAAGATAAGTATTTTAAATTAGTATTATACTTCATTTGGACAAATAGAAGATAACAATTTCTTACTCTAAATTTTTATGCGGCTCTGCAGCTGGACAGATAAGTTACAATATTTTACCAGAAGTGTTTTATTTATGGGAACATGCCAACATACAGTTGGCCATGAGTAAATTATTTTTTTCGTAGGTCGATCACTACAATATAGAAAGTTTGGCCCTGGGACCTATTAATTGTTTAAGCAAAAGATCTATTTATCGGAAATTGAAGTCGTTTGGACGGAATCAGCAATTTGCTAGGAATATGAGCCAGCTGACCGGCTGCAGGGTCAGTGATAATGGTACCTAGAATTAAATTGTCCGTCAATTATTAGTTATAAGTAACCTCGACCCATTGCGCATGCTATGAGGGCTTAAATTTCTCAAAAGTACTATTGGCGTTCCGATTTTTAATGTTAATTTATGATGTGTGGAAGTCCAGAGGGGTTAAACCAATTTAAAACATCCTGTGGGTAATGTGCTGCGTCTTCGAACGTTGTCGATCGATTTATAATTTTTAACATGGCCGGAAACTTTTTGTAAAATCAAATTGCTTATTTCGTTCACAGTCTCATTCCTAGGTGACACTACTGCTCTAGAACACGGCCAATGAAAGTCCCTTTCGTGTAAATTTTTAGGTATACTGCATCTATTTAAATTTCTCGCCTGTTTAGATATTTGAGCACTTTCTCTTTTTGCCTTTTTGTAGTCTTTCAGCAGTAAGTATGTATTAAAATGTTTGAAAAGATTGTAAGTGGCCTTGTAATATTTTTTGTGTCAATTGAATATAAGTAAATAATGAAAAATATGAAATGATGAGAACATTAAACTGTTTTAAAAGCTTTTCATTTTTTGAAATTGTTTATTTTACGTTGTCGTAAAATTAGTTACATGAAACATTGATATAGTTATTAAGGGTAATTATATGGAATTATTGATCTTCACATAAAAAGATCATTCGGGTGAAACATCTTCAAGCGGCGCCAATTCACCCCATGGGATGTTGCCAAAATGTTAGGATAATTTTGCAGTTTTACTTGATGACATCCGCTATTTTCTATGATTTTATTGCGCACCGTGGACATTTTTAAATCTCTGTGCAATAAGGTGTTGCGCACAAACGAAGGAGCACCAGTTATGCGCCGAAGCAACTTGTTTTGACAAGCTTGAACTCTCCCAATGTTGCTGGCAGCAGCAGAACCCCAGATTTCAATCGCATATCGCCAGACAGGGGCAACTACTTGTCTGTAAATTGTCCTCTTATTGTGGAGTGACAATCTACTAGATGGCCGAAGCAACCAATCAAGTCTTCGCAATTTCTCATAACAATATGCATAGATAGATTTTATATGAGCTCGCAATGTTAGTCGCTTGTCCAGGATTAGTCCGAGGTAACGAACTTGATCACCTGTGGTATAAAAGAGAAGTCACAGCTGACAATTGGACAATTGCCATGCCTTAATGTAAAAACGCAATTTGCTGATTTCTCTGCATTAATTCCAATATTCCAGCGCTTGGCCCAGGCGTGGAATCTATCTGGAAGTTACTTGTAAGCTGAAATTATTATGCAAGCACATGCTGCACACAGACTGACCACGCGGTCTGTTGAAAGTGCTGCCAAGATTTCCCAATTGCTGCCTGTCTTCTTCATTTTTGTTGCGCGTAAACACAAAACTACTGATGTTGATTCATTCATTTCAAATTGTAAGCGTTTTGTGAAACTGAAAAATTACGCAGCAGAAATGAAAAAGTAAGTATTTACATACACTGCAAATTGTTCTAAATCATGTATTTTCCACAAATTTTACGTTTGGAATTAGCAGCGTGCACTGTTTCATGTCTATGCTAGGGGAACCCCCGGCCGACACAATCGACCGTCGTCTAGAAAAAAAATTGTTTTTTAAGTGCTAATAACTTCTCTATAAACAATGTTCTTTGTGAAAACTCTACTATCACGTGATAAATGGCCCTGATCTGGTCTCAGAAATAAAAAATTTCAATGAATGATCGAACTCTACTAGCGGCAACATACAATTGTCCGTGACTTTTTGAAACGTTTGACCTTGGGACTTATTTATAGTCATCGTAAAAGCTGGAATGACTGGAAATTGAGTTCTTTGAAATTTGATCGATAAAAGGGTTCCCGAAGAAGTCAAATGAATACGGGAAATTAAAATTCGAATATTACGCGCTACACCTGTTAACACCTCGTAATCTATTGAGTTTCGCTGCATTGGTTTTATGCGCATGCGAGTTCCGGTAACTAATGCTTTTTCTATATTTAAATTTCGTATTAATAATACAATACAATTAATTTATGGGGAGGCAGACTACTAACTGATACAGTATTCAAAAACTCAATAGGAAAATTATTATATCAAAGCTGTAGTAAGCCTGCTCCTCTCCAGGCATTTGTTTTAAGACTTCTATATTTATAAATGAACAATCATCATTTTTTGGAACCAAAATAACTGAATTCAAAATCTGTAGATAAAATAGTTTATGGAATAATTCCAAATATATCATTGATGATGTTTACAGGTTAACAAATTAATTTATTAGGTATTTCAACGGTATCCGAACCGAACTTAGGAAAAGCTTGTATTTCACCGTTACCAAGTGATATAAGAAACTGAACAAATTGAATTTCATGAGGAAGTTCCCTCATATTTCGAGTTAAAGTGACATGAGGAAAGTTTCGAAATTCAGACCACGATGTAATACATTTTACTATGAGGGTAACACGTGAACCATGAGGAACAAGTGGCAGGGTTTGTCTAAAATCCCCGCATAACAAAATTGTTTTCCCCCTAAATAATTTGTCGCTATTCTGTCCCGAGCACAAGTCTCTCAGTAATCTATCAATTAATTGTTCTCCCACCGATCAAAAGTGTAGAAGCGACACCGCTGAAAGCTGTGGCACAAGTTTTCCCACAACCTGCGTGAGCCGTTAAACAAAATACAATGCTACCAGTATCATAATTCAAAACTTCTCGTAAAACACTACCTATAATATTACGTTCTTCATCATTAGCGCTATTAAACATAACTTCAAAAAATATTTCTTCTTCAACGCGGTTAGTACTATCACTGAAAACAGAATCAACAGGAAATAAACAAGGATTGGAAGACCAAGTTCTTGACATGAAGTATTATGGGTCTGAAAAATATCATCGATTATTAGAAGAGTCCGATTATAAGAAATTTTCTGACTGTAGTCTATAAAAAAATCTTTACTCATATCATCTTTGAATTCATTCCATAAAACCAACACATTCACTGGAACATTCAAACCACAAATAAACCCAAATAACTCTCGCAATTGTCTTGGAGAATTACACCAGAGCCTCGTTAATGGGGACCGGAGAGAGGCGACGCAAACCGAAACGACTTAAATCGAAATACATTTTTCCATACTTACTGCAAAATATTTTTAATTCGTTCCAGAGTAAAGAAAAATGCAATTTTTGAAGAAGAAATGTGTAACTTTTTTTTAGTCATATGAAAATTTATTTCATATACATGATTCAACAATTTCAAAATTAAAATCAAAAAAAGGTTTTTAATCGCCTATATTTTCTTCCGGTTGAGTTACATTTTTTTTTTTAAAAACGCGTCCAAAGTTTATTGAATAAAAACTGCTTTTTTCTCCAAGTAAACATTTTTGTAGCACTGTATAGCGTCAGCAAGAGATTGAGTTGCCTTCCCACTGCGATTTTCATCGGGATCATTGTTCGTAAAAATTTCCATCGCCTGGTCTACCAGCCCCAGTGCTTTTGCAATTTCGCAGTCGTTAGTTTTTTTGGATCTGTTTGCGTATCAATCGGATCAGTTTCATCTTCTAACTTTTGTTCAATACCAAATGTTAACAAAAGTTCGTTTGTGAGCTTTTCATCGTGTGACCTTAACAGTTCGTCGATATCTTCAATCTCCATTCCTTCAACATTTTTTTCCATAGCTAATTTAGCAATTTTTTCGCGAACAGTTGGTACATCGTTAATCAGAGCATTGTTTTCAAGCACACGGTCTGGCCAAATTTTTCCCCAGCTTCCTTTCATGCAAGTCGCTTTAACTTCCTTCCATGCAAAACAAATATTTTCGACAGCCATCTTGATATTGTAATCCTTCCAAAACTTTGGTATGGATAATTTATCTTCTTTATCAGTTGCTTCTAGAAGTTGAAAAAACGTTCGCCGTAGATAGTAACACTTAAAGTTTGATATCACACCTTGATCCATCGGCTGTATGATGGAGGTGGTATTCGGAGGCATAAAAACAATTTTTATATTTTCGGAAATATCATCTGAATATATTGGATGCCCAGGAGCATTGTCCAACAAAAGTAGGATTTTAAAGTCAATGTTTTGAGAGCAACAATACGTTTTTAGTTCGGGAACAGCGCAATTACCAATCCCATCTGTAAATAAAGCGGCAGTCATCCACGCTTTTTTATTAGCACGCCAGTGAACTGGAAAATCACCTTTATTCACATTTTTAAGGGCTCTTGGATTCTCGGATTGGTAAATAAGAAAAGGCTTGAATTTAAAATCTCCTTCTGCGTTTCCTCCTAGAAGAAGTGTGAGTCGATCTTTTCTGGCTTTATACCCAGGAGCAGATTTTTCAGCATTGGAAATGTATGTTTTTTTTGGGTAACCGTTTCCAATACAAGCCAGTTTCATCGACATTCAGGACCTGCTTACGAGAATATCCCCCTTCTTTGATAATTGCTTTCAGTTCATGTTGAAACTTTTCCGCAGCTGCCCAAATTTGACCGAGTTTTAAAACGTTCGAACAACCTTGACTTGCTTCAAATTTTCCACTGCTTGACGATGGAGTTTCTTTCTGTAAATCATTAAAAATGCTTAAGCCTTATTTTGAACAATCATTCTGCTCAAAGGCACTTTTCTTTGATTTTGATTTTCAATCCAAACCAAGAGAAGAGCTTCCATTTTAACCAACATACTTTGTTGTGTTTGCAGCGGGGTAGCAGCTTTTGAAAACTTTCTTATTTGATCAGCAACTCGGTTGCAAATTGTCCTTACAGTACTAGGAGCTAAATTAAGATGTCTTGCAATGTCAACAGCTATTTCACCCGATTTGAAACGTTTTAATATAGTTAATTTAAGTTAAAAATTAATTTGTTTGCGCTTCTGGCTCATTTTTACGCAAAAAAACTTTGTTAAAATTGAAACCCACTCGTGATCAAAAGTCAACTGAACCTTCAATTGCGGAAATTATTTGCCATCCTCTCACATTTCTATGTGCAGCCGCTACAGTTGCCGCTATGTGGGAGTCCCCTTTTTACAAAAAAATATTTTATGCAGCTAAATACATGCGACATGCATACGTATGTATGTATTTTTCGAAATATGCATGTGTATTCAAACGACGCAAACTAAAATTAGCGACTCAATTTAAAAACATTGAATATTTTTGGCGACGCAAATCGAAATCATGGACGACTCAATTCGAAACCCCATAAAAAATTTTTGCGACGCAAATCGAAACAACGCAATTCGGGATGACGCAAACCGAGGCTCTGGTGTAGTTTGTTTTACTTCATTTAAACATTCATGCCACTCGTTGTCATTCGATGCAATCACCCGCTCTTGGCTGCTTCAACAAATGTTGGATACACAACTCCATTATAGAATCGTAAATCCTCAAAAGACTTGGCACCACGAACGTGTAATAAATGTAACCGAAATGAAATAACTCGACATCTTTAGGAGATACAACATACATTTGTTACCAAAGTAATTCTTGGAGCATTGTCATTTGAGTTCAAACCTTGAACTAAATTCATAAAAAGAACATTTTGAATGAGGGGTGGTAATGCAACTTTTCCCTTATGACAACACAAAGTAAAAGCGCTAGTGTTACATAAAGTAATTTTAGATTGACAATGTTTAATGAACAGAAATCACAACGTAATATTAAAGGCCCACAGCTAAAACACTCAAAATTACGGGGAATTAAACTCAATGCAAATTTATACGTTCCGTTCAATAAATCAATATCTTGATCGTTTGAAGTACTTGCGATAACATATCTAACTGATCCCATGTAATATCTCTGGAGTGTACGCTGAATTCTACCAGTTAAAGCTGTTGATCGGGAAGGCATATTTAAATAATAGCAATGTTAAAATTATGAAAAAAAAAATTAAATAAAAGTCAGAAAAATTTTCGCAAACCAGTCACAAAACACTAGGTAAATATTAAGAATGCCGATTATGCTGATTTATAGCACACAAAAACACTGACGGAGCGACGTCAAAGCCTATAAAATTGTATAGATAAATTGTTAGAAATATACAATATAATAATTAAAAATAAAAGCAAGGAAATTATGCACAAAATTTAAATATGCAAAAACACGCGGGAAATGTTAATAATGCCGATTTATAAGTAGTGCACAAAATCACTGACTGAGCGAAAGCTAAACAGAGAGCTCTTCTTCTTATTACTAATTTTGGCATACCCAAGAACAAATTGTTTGAATGAAAAAAAAAAAAAAAAACATGTCTCCTTTGCGTATCTCTCAGACACAGTTTGTCTAACATTATAATACATACACATAGCCCATAAAGTCTGCGTTCACCTAACAAATTCTTTTTAGAAAAGAAAAAACGCTATGTTAATATGTAATTCATATAATTTTTTTTGCATAAAAATGGTATCACAGTGAGAAAGAATGAAGTAAAAGAGCGTTAAGAGAAGCTATTCAGATCAAAGATGACAATAAAAATAATTACTTACAGCGTTGAAACAAAAATTTAGAAACTCGGATTAAAGGAAAATTTGCAACTGAAAAATTCAAAAAATGAAAACGGTCAAAGCACAAGTTATTCAAAAATAAGTTAACAGAAAAAAGGGGTTCTTTAATCAAAATTTAATGTGAAAATGAATTTTAAATCATGAACCACAAAAGAAAAAATAGTATTACAAATCGAAGACTACAAGAAAAATAATTAGTTACAGCGTTGAAGCAGTGAATCAAAAATTTACGGAGCACAAAATAAGCGTTTTGCTTACTACCGAAAAGATATAAGCAACTAAATAAATAATAATAAATCATTAATTTTACTGAAATGAATGATGGCGCTAATGACGTGGACCACTGGTGGTCGAAAATTGAAGCTGGCAAGGTCTACAATAGGCGTATGTCGTGCATTTTGCTTCCAAGTTAAAATGCAAGCTGATCCCTTTGATTAAACAGCAAAGGACGATTGTTCACGTGGTTCTAGAATACCTCGGGGCAGTCTTAATGGTGACCCGTCAAATCCAAATGGCCTACGCTCCAGAAGGGTCAGAAATAGACACATAAGATAGTGATGAAGCTACTTAAGTGAGTGCTAAGCCGATTGATTATTCGGGGCCCACTGGTAAAGAGCCTGCTAATAACCCTGTCAATTCACCTGACCAGACCGATGTCCAGCAGCGTGGTGCAGAGCTGGCCGCGGTTTCAGCTGATGGCACCCCTTTCTCGCTAAGGGAGTTAAAACCACCGGCAATCATTATCGAGAGAGTAAAAAACATTAATGGACTTATCAAGGATATAAATGCACTCCCAAAGACGAGGTTTGGGTCAACTGTTCTTGTCATGACCTTCAATTCTAGCGCACATCGAGCAGTGGTAGACATGCTGGGGGCTTTAAAATAAAGAAGTGAAAAGATTTTTTGATTTGTTTACCCCTTGTTTTTCTTTAGTGAAATTTCTTTACCGAAGAAGGTTAAATCCAAAAATATTAAAATGAAATGTGACGAAAATTAAAATTTGAAGATGCATCAGAGACGTAGAGGTGAGACGCACAAAACAATGCGCATTGTAGAGAATGTTTATGTATGAGTAAGACAGAGATAACTAGTAAGAACGTTATCTTCGACTCCATCGCAGATGAAATACTCTTCACGGGACGCAGTGAATGTTTGTGTGGGTGGGTGGTTTGTATGGGTGGCACCCCCTAGTGGTCCGATTCGGCTGGTTCTGACAAATGTTCTGTGCCTCTCTTGAAAACTGATATTGACCAAGTTTCAGTTCGATAGGACAAAAAAACAATAAAGCTTCTCTAATAAGAACATGAATTTAAATGGGTGGTTTGTATGGGAGGTACCCGCCCTAGTGGTCCGATTCGAGTGGTTCAAACAAATGTCCTGCGTATGGTAAAAAGAAAGGTTGGTGCAAAATTTCAGCTCTCTAGCTCAAAAACTGAGGGACTAGTTTGCATACATACAGACGGACAGACGGACATGACTTAATCAATTCGTCTAATCGAGCTGATTAAGAATATATATACTTTATATGGATTTTTTTGTCTCCTTCTACCTGTTACAAACTTCATGACAAACTTAGACTACTATTCACTTCCGTGAAGAGTATAAAAAATGTTTTACTGATTGTATTTACTTTACGAAAGAACGTACGAACAAGTGGCCGATTGACCGAGAGAGCTTCTGTGGAGAAGGGAAGTGCGCGGGTCGCTCACTTGTTGTCATACGTAAAACCAAAGGCTATGACTTTGCTTGTACTGTTGATGCTTTGTTGGTGTTGTTGTTGCTGCTGTTTGATTGTGTGTACAATATAACAAAAACATCCAAAGACTATGACTTTGCTTGTGTCGCTATTGTTGTTGTTAATGTTGTTGCTTGGTTTTGTGTTCAACATATAAACAACAATACACCCGCAATGCTTGACTGATATGCTGGAAGAAAAGGGCACCGATGGAAAGCCAAGGCGATCCATAAATTAGCTTATGAGAGATTCGGAAGAGAGCATCAAGGCTGTATATGAGCTCTCTGCCATAAAGCAAAGGGACGAGACAGCTAAGGAGGTAATATGGAGAAATAATTTCTCCCAGACTTCCCCTTGGCTGCGAACAGCCAGAAAAAATAAAAGGGTACTTGATGACAACCCGGAGACACAAACCACAAAGAGACACCCCTCTCTAGCAGCTGCTCCTACAGATCTGATGAAAGAGGTCAAGAAGGCTAACCATGAGCAAGGAGCGATAACAATAGAGGCAAGGCCGAAGCAAACCGCAAAGCCGAGGAAAACCCCGATGAAGGCAAGGGGTCAGGAGGGAAAGAATCTCTGGCAAGTGAAGGAGTGGATCAAAGTGCCTGGGCGGAAAAAACGGGATAAGGGCATCAGATCGAAGCCGGATGCCCTCATCATTTCGGCAGTCGTGAATACCTCCTACGCGGAGATTTTGCGGAAGATCCGGAGTGAGCCGGTGCTCAAGAGCCTAGGCGATAACGACAATGCTGTGCGGTGTACTACGAAAAATAAATTGCTGCGTCAGCTTATGCGAGTACCTGATCGTAACACTTCAGAGTTCTTGATGGTAGTTGATGAAACTTTATGCGGTGCCGCTAAAGTCTTGACGAAAATGAACACGGTGACGATTGAGCTTAGGGATCTGGATGAGATCACAACCGTAAAAGAAGTGTGTGACGCCTTACACATCGAATGTGAAATACGTCGTCCAGATGAGTCATTGGTTCGGATCATTGGGACGGTACGCCGGGGGACACAGACAGCTTACATTGTGCTGCCTGTAGCGGACGACAACACAGTGCTGAGCTTCCAGCGAGTTCGTATTGGGTATCCTGCAGATTGCGGGATTGCATAGAGCCAACAAGATGCTACAAATGCTGGGGTTACAACCATATAGCCCAAAACTGCAAAGAAAATGTGGACCGCAGTAACCTTTGTAGCAGGTGTGAACAAGAGGGGCATTGGGCAGCCCATGCAGCCGGCAGTGCCCGCTGTCCGGTACATCAAAGAGAAGTTGAAGTTAAGTTAGTAGGTGGGCGATGAAAATCGCCCAACTAAACCTTAACCACTGTGCCCAAGACTTGCTGCAACAAACCGTGTTTCAGCAACATCTCGACCTGGTCCTTTTATGTGAGCAGTACCACAACGTGACCCCTCATGGATCAGTCATATGGATCACGGATGGTAGGATGACGCAAAACAGGCCACTGACTCCTCATTCTGGTTTTACGTGGGTCAAAATAAATGGAATTTACTTTTTCTCATATTATACGCCCCCATGTTCGGAGCTTAATCAGTTGTACGGCTAATCACGGAGCTGGTAGCGGAAGGCAGGACGAGAACACCGTCTATCGTCGCAGGAGATTTTAACGCTTCGTCCACAATGTGGGGGAGAAGGTTCACAAATCTGCGCGGTAGAGTCATGACGGAGTGCCTAGCCACACTCAACATGGAACTGCTAAATGATGGGCAATTCACTTTTGAGATAATAGGCGGTCAGCCATATATCTTACCTTTGCACATTGTTCCATTGCGCATTTCTTACAGATCTGGGAAGATGGTATAACAGTCTCTGAAGGAGCGAACAGTATGGTAGAAGGCGTCACAAAGCGGATCTCCATAGCTTGTGATGCCTCGATGCCTAGAAAGACGCAGAGTGGCGCAACGATGAACCTAGGCAATTAACACTCGATTTGGATGGCAAAGACCTGTCCAGCTTTCAGCAATTCAAAAAATTCATCTGCTCCCAAAAGTAAATCAACCTGTTGCGGTTTATAGTAAAGAGAATCTGCTAATTTGATGCCATCGAGAATTTTTAAAGACGGCGAACTAATTGCTCTTGCTTGTTGATTTGAAGTTAAAGATGTTAATACGACGAATTCTGCAACCATTTCAAGACAATTATTGTGGGATCTATTCGTAGCCTAAACAATCTGTTGGATTTGACTTTCCTACTCCTAATAGACTGATATATTTTTTAATCCATCTAAGGTTTAGGCTCCTTGGCAGCTCATCAGTAAAGAAATTTACTTGCGATCCTGAGTCTAACAAAATCCTTGCGACTTGTTGCTGGCCAATTTGTCCCTGAATGTCTACTGCATTAGCCATAATCACCTGATCATCAGCCACTGACGCGTGATTAACAGACAATGATGAACTTGACGAATATGAATTGAATGACCTAGTTGCGATGAAGCGGACACAACTAGTTGCAGGGGAAAAGTTGGCGAGTGAATTTATGGGTATATATATAGTAGTGAAGTTCAAGAGGAATGGTCGCTATGATCTTCATAAAATGGCCGACTTTGAAGTGCCGAACAAAACGACTACCAGTTGCGACGACATGAAGAAGTGGAACGGTGGTGGTCTGAGGCAGATGAATGTCAGGATTACCGAGTGCAAGATGTGGTAGATCTAGTTGGTGTATCCAGCCCTAAGTCGATGACAATTAGAGCGGTAGGCGAGAGGCATAAAGAGCCAAGGTCATTGTGAAGAAAGGGCAATCGCTGAACAACGTTGATACAACCCGGACACTGCTGAGAAGTCGCTACTAAACATTTCTACTTTAACGTATACACCGATCAGGCGCGTAGGCCTTAAACTTAGGTAGGCCGCGGGCAAGCAAGTGGAAGCTGCTAGCCAAAGTTGTTACCTCCATTGTCTCATACGCGGTGCCAGTGTGGGCGGATGTAACACGGAAAAGCTCATACAAGGCTGATATTCGCTCGACATATCGTCTTATCGCTTTACGGGTAGCGAGCGGTTTTCGCACGATACCTGATGTAGCGGTTGAGGTGATAGCCTCTATGCCAACTATCGACATATTGGCGCGTGAACTAAAAAGTAACTTCACTACAGGGTCATCTGCAGAAGATGAGCTGTGATGCACTATCCAAAAATGGCAGAGATGATGGGAATCGTCGAGTAAAGGCGATCGACGTTCTCCCTGATCCACAGCCTGCATATATTGATAACACGGAAACATGGAGAAGTGGATTTCCACTCACTGTACACGGTTGCTTTAAATTTTATTTGCACCGTTTCAAACACGAGGAGGACCCCTTCTGTCCTATATGCGTCGGTATCGTCAAAGATGTCCACCACGTACTTTTCTGGTGTCCTCGTTTTAGCGGTGAGAGGACACAGATAGACAGATCAGCTCTTGAGCAATTATGCTCCTCCTTTCCTCCCGACGAAATATTTAAATTCAGTTCCCTTGTACATCATCACATGCACACGATGTTTGCCCATACAAATACTTACACCTACACCATAACTTATCACTTGGCGTTGCTCAAGCTACAGTGGGGGTCACATATGGCGGATAGTGAACGACCTGCAGATATGTATGTTAGCTGCGAATACTAAATAAAGCAGTCTCCGACGAAAGAGCGGCTAGAATGGAAGGGGTAGTTTAAAAGGCTACATACTCTAGTGAAATTCTAGTGACGGGAAAGTGGGAGTCGCTCATTAGATAAGTTCTTCAATAAATCTGAAATCCCAAGGCATCTGTTCCCATATTGGGCAGCCATTTGGTCTGCTTCTGACGCTGATAGATCGGCAGCAATAAAGCCTGGCGGAAGGGCTAAAATGCAAACGGTTGACCGTTCCTCACCACGTCGCGCTGGGAGTCTGTGGAACCGCTGTTGGTTTTTTTTCCGCTAATGACGGTGATGTGAGCCTGTTCTGCCGAGACGTCAGGCATGGTGTGGATCACAAACCAGCCGCTTCGGACCCTGGTGAGGGAGTGTGCAGTTGAACGCAGTTAAGTAGACTGCGTTGCTCCGGCGGGTGCCGGTTGGTCTGAATACTACGGGACTGGTTAAGCGGAGGTCAGGCCTCAGGGAACTGGGGAGGAACTGTGTTCGGAAGGTATACCCGTTCCTGACTATTTCGACCCAATGGGTAAATTCTGGGAACTGATACTACGGCAACGTCCAACTTGGTTACTGTAATTGATAATGTGACAAGTTCGGATCCGATAGGAGACAATGCGTTCTTGAGAAACAACAAGATGTGCCATTTTTCACCACAATCGAGCAATACTATCTCACGTTCATCGACAACTGCAGTCCGGAGCGCTAAGGACGCACCTATGAGGAAGTTGCCAAGCCCCTCGTAGTCCAAAAATAATAGTCCAGAATATGGTTATAGTCTCTTTCGCAAGCTAGGCGATACAATAAGGAACTTAGTAGATATACTTGAGGAAAAAGAAGCGGATGGAATGATAAGGTGTTCTATAAACCAAACGATGAGGGACACGATTGAGGGAAGTAGAGCCTTATTCGAGCTGTCGGCTATCGACCAAAAGGAAAAAGAGGCAAAGAGGGTCATAAGGACGAATAACTCGTCACAGACGTCACGTTGGTTGAATTCACTGGTGAAAAGTAAAAGGGGTCCTGAGGGGTGGTTACAGACACCCCCAGTTTAGAGGCACATAGTAAAGGAGACCTTAGGGAGGCCCAATATGAAGAACAAACCAGTCGCAGCTGTTGATACGGAGATTGTTAGCCCTTCTAAGTCAGCCAAAAAGCCGCAGAGATCGACGAAATGAAGGAGACGAAGAAGTGGGAAAAGTTGTTGGCAAAAAAGGAAAGAGTGGTCGGACATAAGTTCAAGAATGATGTTCTCATCATCCGGCTACCACAAACACAACATATGCGGACATGCTGCTGTAAATTCGGTGCGATCATGCACTGCAGATTCTAGGTGCGAACGTTAAGGCTGTCCGGCGCACAACAAGAAATGAGTTGCTGCTTCAACTTAAAACGACATCGGAAACCAAAACAGCCCATTTCCAGGCAGCGATTGAAACTATACTAGTTGGGACGGCAAAAGTTTTGGCAAAAACTCAAACAGTCACTGTTCAACTCAGAGACCTTTATGAGATTACGTCAGCTTGTGACACACACAATGCAACATATCCAGCCCAGCTGAATCATCGGTACAGAACATGGGCAAGGTCCGCAGGGGTATACAGACGGCATACATCACGCTGCCGGTTGCCGATGCTGACAAACTGTTAGGAACATAGCGCATCCGTATTGGAAGGGTCTCCTGCAGGATTCGTGTTTGCACCGTACCAACAAGATGTTACAAGTGTTGGGGTCGCCCAACTTAATCCCAACCACTGCGCTGCAGCTCAGAACTTGCTGCATCAGACGATCTTCGAGCAATATTTGGATCTCATCCTGGTAAAAATGGCAGAGGGCATGAATGAATAGCGGACTCGAGCAAAGCTGCTATTTGGGTCACAAGTGGGAAGTTGCCTCAAAGTAAGCCACCCACTCCCCATACAGGTTTCACATGGGCTAGGGTAAATGGCATATAGCTCTTCTCATATTAAGTGCCTCCAAGTTTACAGTGCAATCAATTTGTGCAACTCATTACGGAATAAGTAGGAGAAACGAGGACAAGGACTCCGCACATCATTGCAGGTGATTTCAATTCCTGGTCTACCTTATAGGGTAGCAGGTGCACAAATCAACGTGGCAGAGTGCAGATGGAGTGTAAGACCACACCCAACATTGAGCTCCTGAATAATGGACAGTTCGACTTTGAGGCAGGTGGAAGGCGATTAGCTGTAGACCTGACGTTCGTACACAGCTCTATTATGCGGTAAATGAAATGGAGCATAGGTGACTTCTACACTAAGAGAGACCACCGTGCTATCGTAATTGAGGTAATATCGGACCGGAGAGTCAGAACACTGCCATCCTTCTTCCAAATTATAGGATGGAGACACCGGGTGTTCAATGAGGACATATTTTTACAAATATGGCAAGATGATACAACTATCGCTGCCTGGGCAAACGATATGACGGTAAGCATTACAAGGTGCATTTCTTTAGCCTGTGATGCCTCCATGGCCAGGAAGTCGCGGATTCCACCTCGCAAATCAGTTTTTTGGTGGAATCATGGAATTGCTGATTTTAGGAGTCCCTGCAATCATGCCCACAGAAATGTGCAACGTGGTAGAACTTCTCCAAATTGGGAGCAACTGCGAGATGACTTCAAGAAGCTAAGGAAATTCCTGTCGAAGGCGATACGATCGAGCAAAGGCGAATGCTTTAGAAATATTTGTAACAGCTCTGACATTGACCCATGGAAAAATGCTTATAAGATGGTAATGAGCACAGTCAGAGGACCTCAGCCTCCACAGCCATCGGATCCCGAGCTGATGGGTAATGTGGTCTCTGCCCTCTTCCCCTTTTGTGAAACAGTTGCGCTCACCGATTCATCTGCAGGCCTGCAGATGCTCCAGAGGTTACACCAGACGAGGTTCTTCAAACTCTTAGGAAATTGGGTGATAGGAACCGGACGGTATCCTAAATAGAACTTTGAAGACTGTAGTGCGAGCTGACGCGGTGGCCTTCACAAAAATATACTCTGCATGTTTGGCTGAAGCAGCTTTCCCGAACGTTTGGAAAGGACAAAGGCTGGTCTTGCTGCTTAAGCCAAATAAGCAACTGGGTCATCCTGCCGTATACCGGCCACTTTGCATGCTTGACTCACTGGGCAAGATACTAGAAAGTATCATAGTGAGTCGACTTCAGGCTATCTTGAGAGACCAAACAGCTGAGAAAACTGAAGCGGTCCTTCTGACCATGCGGAAAGTACGCGAGACATTTGCGTTTCGAATAGGAGACTGCGACATAATCTCCATCAAATACCTTGGGGTACGGTTGGACGCGAGACTAAGCTTCAAGGAGCACCTAAATGAAAAAGCGGCTAAAGTGAATGACGCATTATGACAAACGTAGGCGATCCAAGAGCCAGTAAACGGAAGCTGCTACCAAGAGTGGTTGCCACTATCGTCCTGTATGCGGCGCCAGTATGGGCAGACGCAACACTGAAGAGCTCATACATAGCAGGTATTAGACGATCTACCTACTGAGAGCTCTGCGTGTTGCGAGTGGTTTCCGAACTGTGTCGGATATCGCGATTGAGGTGATAGCATCGAATCCTCCAATTGATGCAGCATCGAAAGAAGTAGTACGTAGTTGCAGCATCCGAGAATGGCAAAGAAGATGGGAAACGTCAAATAAAAGGCACTGGACGTTTTCCCTTATTCCAAGCCTGGATGTATGGGTAACTTGTAAACATGGTGAAGTGGATTTCCACATGACGCAGATGCTTAGCGCGCACGGCTGTTTCAAACATTGTCTCCACCTTTTCAAGCACGAGGAAGGCCTTTTTTGTCCCGTTTGCGCTGACAACGCCGAGATGCTCATCACGTTCTCTTCTGTTGTCCAAGATTTGGCTCCGAAAGAACCCAGATGGAGGAGTGTTTTGGTGAACCGCTTACTGTGGATAACCTTTGTGCCGCACATATGCAAATCTCCAGAAAATTAGGGGGTTGTAAAGGCAGCCTCAGCCACAATCATGTCTACCCTCCGTGTATAAATGCATAATTTTGCTATTTAACAGTTGTGATTTTTTTCAGTATTTTTAGGTGCACACAGAAATAAAAATAGAATGCATTGAATGGTTAAAATATGTAAAATATTACGGAAACACTGTTTTTTTATTTAATTACAATGCATGTAACAGAAGAACAAAAAATAAAACCAAAGGTGTTTTATTATCCTTCATCACTATCGGAAATTACTCTCATTCTTTTTTTCGGAATCGCCGGTTGGAATTCATTTTCATCACTCGAAGTTATTTGTGCCGATTCGATGTTTGAAGCAGAAATATTTACATTCTGAGAGGTGGTAATAAAATCGGTTATTAACAATTGCTTCGAATTTTTTGTAAGATCTTTGTAAACTTCTTCATATTGAGCCAAGCAGCGATTTATGTCACGTTAGAATCGTAAAGCCCTTTCTACGTTTGTGTCATTTTGTATAAAATGATTACCCAGCTTTCTTCCCAATGCGAGTCCTTCGCGGATGACTTTAGCAGTGAATGTTACTGGTACTAATTCCTCTTCATCAGATTTGTCAGACTCACTTTCGCAAACTAAGTTAACTAAATCATCCTCACTTAGTTCTTTATCAGCCATTAACTCTGCGATATCATCATCAGTAAAATCATCAAAATCTTCTCCGCCCAATGAATGCGCCATCTGTACTATCTGCGAATATTCATCATTTAACGTTGAAACGGAATGTTCATTTTTGACTACATTTGGCCACAATTTTTTCCAACAGCTATTGAGCGTTGTTTGCTTAATCGCAGTGTATGATGAGGCGATATGCTTCACACAGTCTAATATTGTAAAATTTTTCCAAGCACTAATAACTGTTAAAGATTCATTTTTCTCCATTTGTTCCAAAATATATGTAAAGGCTCGTTT
This sequence comes from Amiota minor, assembly GCA_037043295.1. Taxonomy (NCBI): domain Eukaryota; kingdom Metazoa; phylum Arthropoda; class Insecta; order Diptera; family Drosophilidae; genus Amiota; species Amiota minor. Next base: position 17,313 of record JBAMAW010001240.1, read on the forward strand.
TATGTACAAAGCTTTAAAAGTAGAAATTATGCCTTGGTCCAATGGTTGTAATAATGAAGTTGTATTTTTTGGTAAAAATTTTACTTCAACGTTCTCATATTCTAGATCTTGTGGGTGACCCGGCGCATTGTCAATTAACAAAAGCACTTTAAAAGGCGATCCCTTTGAACCTAAATATTTTTTGGCATCTGGGATAAAACATTCATGAAACCATTCAGTAAACATTGCAGCAGTAACCCACGCTTTCTTATTAGCCCTCCAATAAACGGGAAGATTATTGATGATTACTCCTCTAAAGGCACGGGGCATTTTTGATTTGTTAATCACTAATGGTTTCATAATATAATCTCCTGAAGCATTGCTACAGAAAAGAATTGTTATGCGATCTTTTGCTGCTTTATGACCACTAGCCGATTTATAAAATTTTGAGACATAAGTCCTTTCAGGCATTTTTTTCCAGAATAACCCTGACTCATCAGCATTGAAAACTTGATCAGGGGTGTATGAATTGTCGTTAATAATTTCTGCAAAATTTGCTGGATATTCTTGGGCTGCATCTACGTCGCCAGAATCCAGTTCACCTTTTAATTTTAAGCTGTGTAAAGAATGTCTTATTTTAAATCTTTCAAACCAGCCATGACTTGCCAAAAAATTTGGCTTCTTTTCAGTTGAAGAAGAAGATGGTAATTGCTCTAAAACTTTTTCGTAAATTCGTACTGCTTTATTTGTTATAGCGGCCGTATCAACGGGTACTCTTTTTTGTGTTTGATCTTCTATCCAAAGCATTAACGCTTTCTCCATTTTTTCCATTGCGATATTTCTGGTGTATGATGTTGTGCCCATACTCGTGGTATTGCCAGCTGCAACACTCTTTCTAATTGTGTTTTCATTTGTTCTAATAGTTCTTATTGTAGCTTCGTTCATGCTATATGATTTTGCAACATCTACTACTCTATCTCCCTTTCGTAAGCGATCCAAAATTTCGATTTTAGTTTCTAAAGAAATAATTTTTCTTTTAACTTCTTTCGACATTATAAGCCTATAATTTTTTTTAATTTATGTTAATTTATAATATGTAATCTAAATTATGCACTCACTTGTAATTTACGAATATGGAAAATTAAATCTTTCTGAAACTGTGAAACTTTCACTCAAATACAATTTTCACATAAGCTCGGGAATCCCCGTGAGATGTGTACACAGCGCAAATTAAGTGTTAATAAAACAAATTACAACTTTAGTTTTGGGTTTTTTATAATTTTGTTTATTACAATTATTACTAGAACTTTAGTTTGGTTTTGGTTTATTACATTAGTGTGTTAATATATTATCACGACTTAACTTTAGTTAAGTGCGACTTTTGTATTTTAGTATTTTAGTTGTTTCACTTGAAGTCTTAAGACTTTTCACAAACTGTGTTGGCATATGCAACTGCCTTTTCTTTTATATCTTTTCCATTGTTTACTAAGCATAAACAACGTATGGAACTTGGACATAACACGCACGTGTTCAAACACAGTAGCATCTAGTAGAGTGCGATAAAAACAAAAAAAAAAAACTTATTTGGAAAACCGTGTAAGAGCGAAAACGTGTAAAACGAGTACCGTGTAAATCGGGGGATAGGTGTACTTTGTATAGCAGGCGCGTACGCAGGGAGATTTTAACTCCCAACCCCCCAAGCAAGAAATGCTTCACAATTTCAGTGATTGCCGTTTAATTATATACTTAGATAATCAAAACAAACAACAGCTGTTATCCAGTAAGCCGTAACCGTTCTTGAACGTTTACACAAATAATTAGCGTTCCTTTTTCACAAAGACGTTTGTTGTGTCTATCGCTCTCATGCGTAACATTGTTATTCTCACTTGTTTGTCAAGTCCGTACAATGAGTCAAAGATACATCTTCCGAAGAAATATTTAAAAACAGTTCCGGAGGGACAGTAGGACATGGTGCGGTAGTTTTTTGCGGGTTAAAGTCCCGCACTCGGTTGCCGGTGAGGCTTTCGATCCTTTTCTACTGATATAAAAACAAAACAAAAAAAAAAGAACACCATAGTGTAAGAATTAGAGTAAGAATGACGACGAGTTCGCGTGTGTTCTTCATCAAGTGTAGTAGCATCTACGTATCCATGAGCTTTCGCCAACTTCTATTTGTAAAGTGATTGCAAATCTCTTTGCGCTAACAAAATTTAAAGGGGTTTTGTCTCTTTAAAGACACCTTATATTTGGTTAATTGCTATTGTGTTTAATTTAAAATTTCGTTGTGTAATTTGTAAATTGTAAAGTGCGTACATTATTCATGCTAGGATTAATACTACTAGTACTACTACTCTACTTTCTATCCCACGCCACTTTCCCCCAGAGCACACGAATTATGTTATTCGTAATGAAATAAATAAAACACCATTAACTTTAGTTGCAAAAAAAAATAGGTTTTATTAATTCATAATCTTATTATCAATACAAAGATAATTTTTGGATATTACGAATCGCTCTTAAGAACGTTGTCGGTTTGCGGTCCTAAGCCTTCTGATCTATATTGTTTTTCTGGCATATACAAATGCCTTTTCTATTACATTTTTTATTGCTTACTAAGCATAAACGACGAAAGCGAAGTCTACGCTGACGTTACTACACTTCACAATCTATATCTAACTATATACATATTCTAAAACAAAGTCGCTTTTTTCCTATAACCGCTTCAATCTTGAAAAATACGCAACCTATTTTGATGCGGTTTTTTTTAATAGATAGAGTGATTGAAGAGGAAGGTTTATATTTATAATATTTATAATAACATCCATTAAATAGTGCAGAAATACTGTTATTTTCACTATACATACACCTTTAAAAATAAATGTAGCAGGCATAGTGTTATAATTCATGGAAAAAGCATTTACTGTCACTACCATATTCCAGCTTCCCATTGCTTACACAGCAAAGTTTCTTCAAATGTGATTTTAGATTTTTTTTTACTTAAGTCTGATTATTACTATCAAGAAACTATAAAGTCGTGTCTGGAAGACGTCGTCGTTCGAACATAGGTCGTAGTACAGTGAATGCCAAAAGATTACGTTCAGCTAGAGATGAAGAATCGTCAACGGAACGTGAGGCTCGCCTTAGTCCGCTTCGGGATAGATATATTATAGTACTGAGAGAGAGAGAGAATCATCATCACGAGTTACTAATTCATGGGTAAATAAAGAAAATTCTGCCATGAATTACGATCCTTCGATTTCTTACAAGGACGATCGTATAGTATCAATAGGTACTATGTCAGTGGTGTGTGAACATTGCTTGGCATTGAAATTCAGGGACAAATCGAAAGGCATGTGTTGCTTACAAGGAAAAGTCAAATTAGAAGAAATTCTCCCTCCAACTCATCATCTATATATATAAAAATGCACTCAAAAAATAGTATGACCCCGCAAAACTCGAGAACGGCTGCACCAATTTTGATGATTTTGTTTTTTTTTTGTTGTACCCATGGAGTTACAGCCAGGTTCTTTGCTACATTTTGATCCGGTAGGTAGCGCTGTTGTCCAGATAGTTTTATGCCATTTTCAAATTTTTTTTTTATTTGGTGCAAAATATACTGAACCGATTTTTTTTTTAAAGAACAAATAATTCTTAAAGTTGCTTAGGTTATAATAGAATATTAAAATATAATGTAAATTATTAATTACACATTTTACAACAAAGCTTTTTATAAGAAACACCCAATTAACGCATAGGGGGTGTAGCAACGCACGCCGGTTAACGCTAGTTTATAATAAAAATTCAAAAAGCAATGATATTGAAAAAATTTAAACAATAAAAATTTAACCAACAAAAACAAAAAAACGAAAACGAAAAACGAGTATAGTTCTTACAGGTACCGTACCTAGTATATTTTATAAGGGCAAGGGTAAAACCACAAATTTAGAAACTCTAATTAAAGGAAAATTTGCATTTGTAAAATTCAAAAAATAAGTTAATATAAAATTATGAATTATACAATCAAAATTTAATAAATCATGAATCACAAACGAAAAAATGGTATCACAGTGAGAAAGAATGAAGTAAAAGAGCGTTAAGAGAAGCTATTCAGATCAAAGATGACAATAAAAATAATTACTTACAGCGTTGAAACAAAAATTTAGAAACTCTGATTAAAGAAAAATTTGCAACTGAAAAATTCAAAAAATGAAAACGGTCAAAGCACAAGTTATTCAAAAATAAGTTAACAGAAAAAAGGGGTTCTTTAATCAAAATTTAATGTGAAAATGAATTTTAAATCATGAACCACAAAAGAAAAAATAGTATTACAAATCGAAGACTACAAGAAAAATAATTAGTTAGCGTTGAAGCAATGAATCAAAAATTTACGGAGCACAAAATAAGCGTTTTGCTTACTACCGAAAAGATATAAGCAACTAAATAAATAATAATAAATCACTAATTTTACTGAAATGAATGATGGCGCTAATGACGTGGACCACTGGTGGTTGAAAATTGAAGCTGGCAAGGCCTACAATAGGCGTATGTCGTGCATTTTGCTTCCAAGTTAAAATGCAAGCTGATCCCTTTGATTAAACAGCAAAGGACGATTGTTCACGTGGTTCTAGAATACCTCGGGGCAGTCTTAATGGAGACCCGTCAAATCCAAATGGCCTACGCTCCAGAAGGGTCAGAAATAGACACATAAGATAGTGATGAAGCTACTTAAGTGAGTGCTAAGCCGATTGATTATTCGGGGCCCACTGGTAAAGAGCCTGCTAATAACCCTGTCAATTCACCTGACCAGACCGATGTCCAGCAGCGTGGTGCAGAGCTGGCCGCGGTTTCAGCTGATGGCACCCCTTTCTCGCTAAGGGAGTTAAAACCACCGGCAATCATTATCGAGAGAGTAAAAAACATTAATGGACTTATCAAGGATATAAATGCACTCCCAAAGACGAGTTTTGGGTCAACTGTTCTTGTCATGACCTTCAATTCTAGCGCACATCGAGCAGTGGTAGACATGCTGGGGGCTTTAAAATAAAGAAGTGAAAAGATTTTTTGATTTGTTTACCCCTTGTTTTTCTTTAGTGAAATTTCTTTACCGAAGAAGGTTAAATCCAAAAATATTAAAATGAAATGTGACGAAAATTAAAATTTGAAGATGCATCAGAGACGTAGAGGTGAGACGCACAAAACAATGCGCATTGTAGAGAATGTTTATGTATGAGTAAGACAGAGATAACTAGTAAGAACGTTATCTTCGACTCCATCGCAGATGAAATACTCTTCACGGGACGCAGTGCATGTTTGTGTGGGTGGGTGGTTTGTATGGGTGGCACCCCCTAGTGGTCCGATTCGGCTGGTTCTGACAAATGTTCTGTGCCTCTCTTGAAAACTGATATTGACCAAGTTTCAGTTCGATAGGACAAAAAAACAATAAAGCTTCTCTAATAAGAACATGAATTTAAATGGGTGGTTTGTATGGGAGGTACCCGCCCTAGTGGTCCGATTCGAGTGGTTCAAACAAATGTCCTGCGTATGGTAAAAAGAAAGGTTGGTGCAAAATTTCAGCTCTCTAGCTCAAAAACTGAGGGACTAGTTTGCATACATACAGACGGACAGACGGACATGACTTAATCAATTCGTCTAATCGAGCTGATTAAGAATATATATACTTTATATGGATTTTTTTGTCTCCTTCTACCTGTTACAAACTTCATGACAAACTTAGACTACTATTCACTTCCGTGAAGAGTATAAAAAATGTTTTACTGATTGTATTTACTTTACGAAAGAACGTACGAACAAGTGGCCGATTGACCGAGAGAGCTTCTGTGGAGAAGGGAAGTGCGCGGGTCGCTCACTTGTTGTCATACGTAAAACCAAAGGCTATGACTTTGCTTGTACTGTTGATGCTTTGTTGGTGTTGTTGTTGCTGCTGTTTGATTGTGTGTACAATATAACAAAAACATCCAAAGACTATGACTTTGCTTGTGTCGCTATTGTTGTTGTTAATGTTGTTGCTTGGTTTTGTGTTCAACATATAAACAACAATACACCCGCAATGCTTGACTGATATGCTGGAAGAAAAGGGCACCGATGGAAAGCCAAGGCGATCCATAAATTAGCTTATGAGAGATTCGGAAGAGAGCATCAAGGCTGTATATGAGCTCTCTGCCATAAAGCAAAGGGACGAGACAGCTAAGGAGGTAATATGGAGAAATAATTTCTCCCAGACTTCCCCTTGGCTGCGAACAGCCAGAAAAAATAAAAGGGTACTTGATGACAACCCGGAGACACAAACCACAAAGAGACACCCCTCTCTAGCAGCTGCTCCTACAGATCTGATGAAAGAGGTCAAGAAGGCTAACCATGAGCAAGGAGCGATAACAATAGAGGCAAGGCCGAAGCAAACCGCAAAGCCGAGGAAAACCCCGATGAAGGCAAGGGGTCAGGAGGGAAAGAATCTCTGGCAAGTGAAGGAGTGGATCAAAGTGCCTGGGCGGAAAAAACGGGATAAGGGCATCAGATCGAAGCCGGATGCCCTCATCATTTCGGCAGTCGTGAATACCTCCTACGCGGAGATTTTGCGGAAGATCCGGAGTGAGCCGGTGCTCAAGAGCCTAGGCGATAACGACAATGCTGTGCGGTGTACTACGAAAAATAAATTGCTGCGTCAGCTTATGCGAGTACCTGATCGTAACACTTCAGAGTTCTTGATGGTAGTTGATGAAACTTTATGCGGTGCCGCTAAAGTCTTGACGAAAATGAACACGGTGACGATTCAGCTTAGGGATCTGGATGAGATCACAACCGCAAAAGAAGTGTGTGACGCCTTACACATCGAATGTGAAATACGTCGTCCAGATGAGTCATTGGTTCGGATCATTGGGACGGTACGCTGGGGAACACAGACAGCTTACATTTGGCTGCCTGTGGCGGACGACAACACAGTGCTGAGCTTCCAGCGAGTTCGTATTGGTTGGGTATCCTGCAGATTTGCGGGATTGCATAGAGCCAACAAGATGCTACAAATGCTGGGGTTACAACCATATAGCCCAAAACTGCAAAGAAAATGTGGACCGCAGTAACCTTTGTAGCAGGTGTGAACAAGAGGGGCATTGGGCAGCCCATGCAGCCGGCAGTGCCCGCTGTCCGGTACTTCAAAGGGAAGTTGAAGTTAAGTTAGTAGGTGGGCGATGAAAATCGCCCAACTAAACATTAACCACTGTGCCCAAGACTTGCTGCAACAAACCGTGTTTCAGCAACATCTCGACCTGGTCCTTTTATGTGAGCAGTACCACAACGTGACCCCTCATGGATCAGTCATATGGATCACGGATGGTAGGATGACGCAAAACAGGCCACTGACTCCTCATTCTGGTTTTACGGGGGGCAAAGTAAATGGAGCTCAATCAGTTTGAACGGCTAATCACGGAGCTGGTAGCGGAAGGCAGGACGAGAACACCGTCTATCGTCGCAGGAGATTTTAACTGCTAAATGATGGGCAATTCACTTTTGAGATAATAGGCGGTCAGCCATATATCTTACCTTTACACATTGTACCATTGCGCGTCACGCATTGGTAATTTCTATACGATTAGTGACCATCGAGCCATTGTGATTGAGATTGTGCTGCATCCGTCAATCAGTGGTCAATTTCGTATTACAGTAGCTAAAGGCTGAAGAGATCGAGTTTTTGACGAGGACATTTTCTTACAGATCTGAGAAGATGGTATAACAGTCTCTGAAGGAGCGAACATTATGGTAGAAGGCGTCACAAAGCGGATCTCCATAGCTTGTGATGCCTCGATGCCTAGAAAGACGCAGAGTGGCGCAACGTGCCAGAACTTCTCCCGAGTGGGAGCGAATGCTATGTTCAGGTTATTTTGGAGAGACCGAATGCCTTATCTGACCTTCAGTTTGGATTCCTCTATGGAAAATCCACGGTTGACGCAATTCAAGCAGTGATGGATATTGCGCGCTGATGGAAGGGTGGTGACAAGCAATACTGCGCTGTAGTGACCTTGGACGTCAAAAACGTTTTCAACATGGCAGGCTTGCCCCAGATAATACATGCACTTAGGATGCTTGATACCCCAAGGTACCTAATCCGGGTAATTGAGAATTACTTTGCAGATAGAGTGTTGCTGTATGACACAGATGAAGCCCGGAAGGAGTACAGGGTCACAAGATGCGAGCCACAAGGTTCGTTTCTGGGTCCCACTTTGTGGAACATAATGAACGATGGCATCCTGAGGATGGGCCTCCTCGCAATATCTACTCTGATTGGCTATGCCGATGAAATTGCTCTGGTAGTCGTGGGAAAAACGATCGAGCGTGTTCAAGCTAGTTGCAGTGAAGCTGCGATCAGGGTCATGAGCTGGCTTAATTGCGCGCATCTGGAATTGGCGGTTGAGAAAACGGAAGCTGTTCTCCTGTCCACGTGGAAAGTGCGGGAGACATTTACTCTTCGAATAGGTGCCTGCCTCATCACGTCCCAGCCGTCCCTCAAGTACCTGGGGGTGTTTATTGACACTCGGCTGTCCTTCAAGGAGCATCTAGTCTCCATAAATGACAAAGTGGCGAGAGTAAATGGAGCTCTATCTCGCAAAATGGCAAACTTAGGTTGGCCGCGGGTAAACAAGCGGAAGCTGCTAGCCTGAGTCGTTACCTCCATTGTCTTATACGCGCCACCGGTGTGGGCGGATACAACACGGAAAAGCTCATTCATGGCTGATATGCGCTCGACGTTTCGTCTGAGCGCTTTGCGGGTAGCGAGCGGTTTTCGCACGATATCTGATGTAGCGGTTGAGGTGATAGCCTCTATGCCACCAATCAACATATTTGCGCGTGAACTAAAACGTATGTTCACTACAGTCACTACAGGGTCATCTGCAGAAGATGAGTGGTGATGCAGTATGCAGGAATGGCAGAGTAGATTGGAATAGTCAAGTAAGGGGCGATGGACGTTTTCCTGATCCCCAGCCTGGATATAAGGATAACACGGAAAAACGGAGAAGTGGATTTCCCTATGACGCAGATACTCACTGGACACGGTTGCTTTAAATTTTATTTGCACCGTTTCAAACACGAGGAGGACCCCTTCTGTCTTATCTGTGTCGGTATCGTCGAAGATGCCCACCACGTAATTTTTGGCCTCGTTTTAGCGGTGAGAGGACACAGAGAGAGGAGTGTTTTGGTGAACCGCCACCAGTAGATAATCTGGAAAGTGGCAAGTGGTGAAAACTACTATAGCGAGAATCATGTATACCCTCCGTGTAGCAGGGCGCAGCAGAGCAGCTGAACGATTACGAGTACAAGCAAATCATTCAGCTGCACAATTGGACAGGGGATCGTAGGTCATAGATTATTGATGTGTAGTTGCGATCCACGCACAAAACAGGCGACACATTTACGTGGGACAGATCGACTTTTTGCGCCCCTTCTTTCCTCCCGATGAAGTATTTAAAGTTGTTTTTAGTGGGTTAAAGTTCCATACTCGGTTGTAGAACGGCAAGGCTTTCGATGCTTTTCTACCGATAGAAAAACAAAAAAAAAAACAACACCCGCAGTGCGGCTTTCCGAAAAAATATTTAAAAATAGTTCCGGGAGAACATTAGGACATGGGCGGTAGTTTTTTGCGGGTTAAAGTCCCGCACTCGGTTGTAGACCGGTGAGGCTTTTGATGCGTTTCTACCTATATATAAATTAAAACAAAAAGAATAGATTTTAGTTTTAATATTTTATTTATTACGGCACTATGTGCCTGTATTATTAAATTATAACAAAATGAATAAATTTTAGTTTTAATATTTTATTTATTACGGCACTATGTGCCTCACTGTCACAAGGACCTTAGGCGAAAGGGTAGTAGGCTGAGACCGCTAGAAGCCAGACGCCCGTGGTACCAGAAAATACCTCTGGTCAGGCAGCGTAACTAAGTTACTACCAGTAGAGCTCCCTGAAGCTCAGGGACTGGTTACCCCGGGGGGAACCCTAACCAACAACATTCACACACACACATATCGTACAGTCTCTGGCTAAAATCGGACGACGTCTCAAAAATACTGCACGTGCAAACCCATTTAATCTCCTAACTCTATCCCTATTGGAGAGCACCTCACTAAAATCAAAACCCCCATTAACACTCAAAATACCAAACTCATTCAAATCCCTTAAATCGTCATACAGAGAACATTCACAGAGAAAATGCTCCATGTCTCGTCCGTCGAGCCACAAGGGTATTCCGCACTGTCATTTAGGCCCCTTGAATGCAAAAAAGCATTAAGGGAACCATGACCAGTCAAACAGAAATCCGAGCCAAAGGTTAAAACCAAAGTCCGGTCGACTGCCAACAAATGTGACATCCTGAATGAACCTGTATGTCACCCGCCCACACACAGAACTGTCCCATCATTACTACCGCTTTCACACATAATCTGACATTTCTCACACATTACAGCACACGCCACCTGCCAATTAACCTGAATGATCCTAGTCATCCTATTGTCTAGCCTTAGTGCTAGCGACAATGGCACTGTACACAGGACAATCCGGCGACATCATCAGATGTCCCGATGGCTTGCCTTTAAATGCACAGTTGCGACAATTTAGCGCATTACAACATTGCGCCACCCGATGACCCGTCTGTCCACAACGACGATAGACAACATCCTTGGCCTTGCATTCCGCCACTTTATGGTCGAAACCAAGGCAACGGAAGCATCCCAATAACGGCTCTTAGCCACGAACCCTAAACGAGAAGCACTTGATGTAGCAGCGCTCAGCTTTTAGAAAGGTCTGCATGGCAACAGCAGACACACAGGCGGACACTCTTCTTAAATTCCCCCTCACTCATCTTATCCTTCAGGTTCATCTCATACAACTCCCTCATGAACTCTTCAGGTCCAATTTGGGAGTGTACCCCCTGAAATACTACCCTAGGGCCTAACCTCTCATTCACACTCACTTCCAAACCTAACTCACCGAACTTGTTGTTGTCCCTCATTTTGTTGAGCTCCACTACAGAAGGAGTGCGATTGATCGCACCACCATCCCGTAGTGGCTCCATCTCATGTACACGTACACCTAGTGTAAGCCCAACTTCTTTCACCACCTGTTCAACCACGTCCCTGGAAGATTTTCCAGAAGTTTTACTTCTGACAACCAAGGTCTCAATTGGCTTCACAACAGGGGCAGATGCCGTCGGGGAAACACCAGGGTCGCTCACGGGTGGGACGCCTTGGACGCTTTGGACACTACTGTCGCGAGCTGCATCTAAACGTCCTTTTAGGCGCTCATTTTCAGCGACCAGTGTCATCAATAAAAATTCGTACTGGTTGGTGAGCTCCAGTACAGTTCGGGCCACTATAGATGAGACACCATTAAACTCATCGAGTAGACACCCAGTGACGTCAG
>JBAMAW010001241.1:0-13634 GCA_037043295.1 Amiota minor
ATCATAATTCTTAATATATCATTTAAATTCATGACTTCGTAAATTTTATCTAATAATACCCCTTGTGTCATTTCCTTCATGGAATTAGTAGATTGTCCATGTTACTTAAATCAATGTAATGGTCATTTCGGTAATATACTGTCAACTCTTCCGACTTATATTTAATATTTTGTAATTGAATTATTAATTCACATACAGTATTAACTCTTAGGTTAGCTATCTTCTTGTAAAGATGGTGTGGTTCCGCCTCGGGTCGATACCGCAATTTTAACGTCTCCTTGATGAGCTGTCAATTATCTGGCTCCGGTATATTGATGATTATATTCTTAGCTTGTCCTTGAATGATTCTGTAGAAGATTGTTCTTACTGCTTCCTTTTTTTTATTGTCGATAATAGGTACTCGATACTCCAGAAGAATGAGTTCACAGTGATGTCTCCAGTGCCAGTAAACGTAGGCAAACTATTGATTGTTTTCATTATGTTTTCCCTGGTACTGTTGTCTGCTTCATTTCTATTTCGAAGCTCCACATAAGCTATTGTTCTCATCTAGCGATTTCCTCGACTAAGTTCACATTGGGAATTTGAGCTTGCCCTACCGCCATCCTTCTTTCGTCAAATGAACGTTGCCTTCGTAAGTTAGACGTGAATAAAATTTTTTTTTTTTTTTGTAAGATTTCAAGCAGAAGAGTGATGATTGCTCTTTAAAATTAGTTTTTCTTTTTTCTGCACAAGAGTTCTTTAAAAATTGTTTTTTTTTTTAAATCACGGTTTATATCACATTGCGACATTTTTGTTATTGTTTTTTGGGAATAAAAAAAGAAGAAGTTTGCCAGTTGCGTTTTATTACAAGACTAAATTGATTACCTCTTTTTATCGAAATTTATAATTATTTAAAAATACAAATTTTGCCTACTTAGCTTTTTATTACAAAGTTCGATTACTAATTCTTCTAAGAATTGTCATCAGCTTTATTATATTATTTTATTGAATTTCGAAAATTGCAATAAATACATTTCCTATGTCTGGCTTATTTTCTTTATGAATTCTTCGAATTTATCGGGTTCATTGTCTTTAGCTGATACATAAGTGATTGTATATGTAACTCGCATAATTACTAGAACTTTGTGAAGTTTGTGTTCGAAACAAAAGCAATAAGCAATATCATTAAGCTTTCATTGCCATCAAAAATAACAGTTAGAAATATAAAAGCTACTAGTAATTTCGGTACCCACGATTTGTGGTGCAAAAACAACCAAGGTAGCGCTAAACAAAATAAAATAAACACAGAAAAAATTAAACGACAATTAAAAAATACCGTTCATGTTTATAATGCATTAAAAACAAAAATGCCACGTTGAAACAAAACTAATCCAAATAATACTGATAATACTGGATTTAATAATTATTTTCGTCCACTTGGACGAAAACGTAAATGCCGAATACACTATTAGTCTCGCATCGGTTGATGACAGTATTAGCAACAACAAAAATAAAGTTGCGCCAATTTCTGAACTTAAAAACAAGTTAGAAGTTTAACTTTGACTATGCCAAAGTTGATATACTCTTCAAAAAACGTTTTTGCCTCTAATCTGTGATAGAGCATTCAGAAATATTTGATTTATGTTTAGGGTATAGTCAGTACACGTAGAGAATTTCAACATTGAGACTAAAATATTTGTATGGGAGCTTTACGATCCAGTAATCCTATGATCTTTAAATCTGCACAGTTGCTGAATAGGAATCAGACAATTGTACAGTCCAAATTTCAGTTCGATATCACAAAAAACAAACAAAAAAGTTTTTCTAATAAAAACTTCATTTTGATTTCCATACAGGAAGCTACACGATCCACGATCTCTAGGGTCTTGAAATTCACGCATTTTGTGCACATTATTTAGAAACTTATAGTGTTTAAATTTTATTTCAATAGAACAACAAACAAAAAAGTTTTTCAGATAAAAACCTAAATTTAAATGGGCTGTTTGTATAAGAGTAGAAGTCCGATTCGGATGGTTCCGACAAATGTACTGCGCATATCATGGAAACTGATAGTGGCCAAGTTTCAGTACGATAGAACAAAAAAGTTTTTCTAATAAGAACATTAATTTAAATGGGAAGTTTGTATGTGTAATTTGTATTGGAGGTACACCAAAAAAAAAAAAAGGTTCTTGCAAAATTGCAGCTCTCTAGCTCAGAAACTGAGGGACTAGTTTGCATGCATACAGTCGGACATGGCTTAATCAATTCGTCGTTATGTGGTCTCCGTTCTCTCCTTCTGCCAAAGCTTCTCCTTCTGACAAACTTATAATACTTTTCACTGCTTGAAGAGTATAAAAGCAAAAAGAAAAAAAAATGGATTCAGTGCAGGACTCGAACCCACGCCTTCGGTGCGCCAGACTTACTCTCTAACCACTACGCCACTCAGAAAATTGTCATTGCCTAAATAGCTTCAGTATAATAATAATAAAAAATCGGATGGTTCTCTTTTTAGCCTCACTTTTTAAAATCACTCATGCCTCAACGCGCATTTAGAAAAATAAATACATCACAAAATATACACAGCTTATAACTCAAGAACAGCTTTTAATGTATACGGAAATTGCATTTTATTTTAATGCTATGATTCTAAAAAACTTAACAAACGAACAACTCGAGGGAGATAGCATCGGTCGAAAAAGAAACTTCGAACAAAGAGTAAGTTTTGCTTTAAACTTGGAAAAACTGAGAAGTTTGAATTAATGAAACAAGTGTGGTGACAAAAGTTTATCCTGTGCCAGAGTTCATGAATGGTTTAAACGATTCAAAGACGGTCGTGATTACACGAAGTAACAGCGTAATTCAGCCTGACATGTTATTTAAAAGTTGACAGTATTTTGTCATAAGCAATTAAATAAATAAAACTAAAAAAATGTACCGCATCTATATCAAAAACCTATAGTGTCTACATTTCAGTTCAATAGTCCAAAAAACAAAAAAGTTTTTCGAATAAGAATCTGAATTTTAATGGGGGTTTGTATGCGAGGTAGCGCTCCTAGGTGGCCGATTTAGTTGATTACATCAGAAGTGCGGTACTTCTATATCAAAAACTTATTGTGTCTAAATTTCAGTTCGATAGAACAAAATATAAAAAAAATTTTTAATAAGAACCAGAATTTTAATGGGGGTTTGTATGGGAAGTACCCTCCCTAGCAATCCGATCAAACTGGCAATATAAGTTTCTGATGTATAGCCACAAACCTTCCAAATTTCAAGATCATAGGTTTACTGGATCTTATAGCTGCCATACAAACCAATATGTTTCTTTAAGTTTTGGAAAATATTTTAGTTTTAGTATTGCTGATGCCGGGAGAGAACTGCATACTGTGTGAAAATTTCAACTCTCTAGTTATTGCGGTTTATGAGATATGACCCGAGGACGGATGGACAACGAAGTCTCTGCAATAGAGTTCCTCTTGGCACCCTTTGGGTCCGGAACCCAAAAAAAAAAAGCTTAAAAAGTAAATTATGTAATTAACAAATAAAAAAAAAAAATAATAAAGGACAAATAAAATAAAAGTTGAAAATAATCCAAAGGCTAAACATAATTGAAACAAAATATCTCTGACCCGGTGGGGAAATTTTTTAAAGCTCTGCCCCTACTCACAGGTAACTGGTCAGAGAGATTCATCGAAACAATCAGGATATGTGACGTCCAGATCATCTAAGCTGTAGTGTGTTCCGAATCACGAAGGGAGCGAAGGATGATGAAGTCAATGGCCCCAACTATAAGTTAATGAAGAAAACTAACCCCCAGAGCTATCCTATACGATGAGCAAAAGATGGAAGACTGATGAGAATGAGCCTATCAGAATAAGGTGGCAAGCGAGAATTTGGATTCCACGATGAGCAAACAAAAGGAATTGCTTTTAAACAGACTCAATTCTATCTTGATGCTTTTTATATACTCAAGGAGTGAACGCACAAGCGACATATAAAGAATCTTTGTGGTATAGTGGTCATTGAATTCTTTAGACCAACATTTAATGAAACCAAAAACACCCTTTGCTTTATTAACAACGGTAGAGATGTGTTGATTAAAAAAACTTGGGATCACAAAGAACACCAAGGTCATTAAAAGTGTAGACACGATCAAGTTGAACGTTATCAATTGTATACGTAAACAAATATGGTTATTCCGATGATAAGTCATAAACTTACATTTCGAGCTATTAAAAATTAAATAATTAGTTAAACACCAATAATACAATGAGTTAAGATCTTCTTACAATCTATGAGGAGAGGCAGCATCATTAAAGGAAAGGAAAAGTTTTACGTCATCAACGTACATGACCACAGGAAAATATGAAATAGAGACAGGAAGATCATTAATAAATAAATTGAAAAGAAATGGTTCTAGATAACTACCTTGAGGAACTCCGGAAGTAACATGGACACTTTCCGATAAAGAATACGTAAACATTACTTTGTAGGAGTGATTAATCAAGTAGGATTTGATCCAATTAAGAAAATGTAGTAGAAAGCCCATAATATTCAGTTTATACAAAACTAGATCATGGTTTTCTGAGTCAAAGGCTTGAGAAAAATCAGTATAAATAAAACATCGGTTTGGAACCTATTAATGAAATCACGACTAACTAGTGAAGTAAATTCTAGGGGATTAGTGGTCCCGGACCTACTTTTTACAAACCTGATGCAGAAAGAACAGCCTTACAGAAATGTTGTATACTAGACATAAGGACTTGTTCAAATAACTTGGGAATAGCTGACAATTTAGAGTATTGCAGATTTGCCGAATTTTTGGATTTCCTAAATAAGAAACCCAAAAGGTATGTTTAGAATTCTGGTAGTCATCATGATCATAATTATTTCAGTATTTTCGCTGACGCAATTTCCGTTTCCCACACTATTTGGATGATGCATAAGCCATAGCAACCCTTTCCGCTGCCAGTGTCATGTACTCCAATTCAAAGATTCTCTTCCCCAACTCATTAGAAACCTTTCCGCTACGTTTTCTATCACGTAGACCAGCATGAGCGAAGCTGCAATCTGTTGAAGCTGAAGTGAGTTACAATTAAGCATCCCCCGTATAGACTTATCTATACTATTATATAAAATTGCTTATATGGGCATTGTATGTAACGCTTTCACGCAATCTATACTAAACCAATTTAAAAATTTTTTTTAAATAATATTTGTGTCCCAAACAATTTAGTGGCATACTTACTTTTTTGAATTTTTATATTAAAATATAATTTATTTTAGGATTAAGTTTCCCCAAGATTACCCACACAAATTTGTGTTTTCGTTATTCATGCTTTGTTTCTTCTTCTTCTTCTTGAATTTTGTGTTGTTTTTGTTATTTGTTATTTATTGCTCTCTTTGCTCTCTTTTATGTGTACGCATAAGAGTATAGCCAAAGACCATTTCGGTCTATCTCAATTTTGGTTTGTTGAGAAGAGAAGTGCGTGGGTCGCTTTTATGGACGGCATCATTCCTATGAGTTTGCAGAGTACCTGTTAAAAATAGGCCATAACAAACGATGGCTACATTACCATGTCAGTTGTTGTAAGAACCTGCGTTAAAACAATTGTGTAACTTATTGGTAAGGTCTATCAAGATATTGAAAAATTGCAGCATAAAAACTCCACTTGGCTTTGCGAGCTATCGTCACTTCAACAAATACAGCCGCAGACGAGATTAACGATGCAGTTTCACATAAAGTTTTAGCAGAATCCAAAATATATAACTGTTTGGACGCAGTGACAGATCGATATGACGTTGTTCACTACCCAACAGAATTCCTTAATTCCTTAACTCTCCGGGACTACCACCACATAAACTAAATCTTAAAATTGGTACACCCATTATACTTCTAAGTAACCTTAAGCCGCCTGATATATGCAATGAGACAAGCATACAAACTAAGCGTTACTTCTCTAAGGTGACTATTTTAACAGTTCCAGCAACAGGTGAAACTACGATGATACCCATGATACCAATGATTTCAACAGAGTTCAGTTTCCAATCAGAACATGTTTTGTGCTTACTATTAATAAATCACAAGGGCAAAAATTTCATGCCTTTGGTGTAGGTCTTTATTACGAAGTGTTTCCTCATAGCCAGCTATACGTTGCCCTATCATGAGTCGGAACATCACAAAATCAAACTTTTTTTATTCTTGGCCATAGAAATGAAACTCAATAACGAACTGTTTTATTCGGCGTTTTGGCTCACAGATGTACCACATATATAAAATTTTTTTTTTGTTTTTTTTTTTGAGCTGGGGTGTAGCACGCCGGGACAGCTAGCATACAATATAATGCTACACGCAAAAAAATTGCTACCACGGCATACGATTCTATGATGAGATGATTAGAATAGGTGGCTTAAATTTAAATAAAGATGGTAATTATAACATGGTCGACGGATGCCGTGGCTCCGCAGGTAATAAGATGTGGCGCTGCTCCGGTGATGTTAATGTGTGAGTTGATATGTTGAAATTGAACTGAAATTTAGACACTAAAAGTTTTTGATATAGGCGCTGTAAACCTGCTCGATCAACCAAATCGGATCACTAGGGAGATACCTCACATACGAACCATAGTTTGGTATGGAACCCTTTGTGTGTGTCACTATGAAACATTTGAAGTTAGCTCTGATAATAAACTTTGGTTTTTAACAGCTCTATTTCAAAATCTTATGCTTTCTGTGTGCTCCCATCTTAATCGAAATTAGTTTTTGAAGATAAATAATAGTGCTTTTAAGTCAAAATAAGAAACTATTATTTTTTATCCCAACCCAAGTTAATTTGATACAAGGTGTCCCAAAAGTCAAGGTTATCCCTTAGACCGTTGATAGCCAGAGTAACTAAATACAATAAAACCTCAGTAAAAATGTCTTAGTTTTCAAGATAAACGCACTTTTAAGAAATTCATGAAAATCAACAACTTACAAAATGTGTAGAGTATTCCTCTTGAAGATATCCCTCTTTTCTAACTGACGATCCTTAATCTGTTGTACTATTTCTTTGGCCATGTCAGTAGCTTTGTTGCGAATAGATGTCAAAAATTTTCTGAAATTAAAAAACAAACATTTTTATTATTTAAATTCTGTTTATGTATTTAACGCGAATGAAAATAAGCGATAGTTAATAATTGCTAAATATAAAACAACTAGAAGATCCTGTTCATCAGCTTGGTTACAGCTAATGGATCAAAAACATCAGTGTAAAGAATTGTGGTTCTGAACGCTAAAAAGGCTCATTTTATTTTACTGTACAACAAGCATCACCACAACGTCCGAAGATTGTAAGTGGGCGTCTTTTTTTCGGAATAATTGAGAGAGAAATGACCGACAATTAAATTGCGATTTGCCATCGGCACTTCAAAAAAATTTCATTTACCGTCGGTACTTTACAAAAAATTTCACATAGGCACTGACGTCAGCGCACTTTAAATATTTTAAAAAAGTGAACACCTGCGTATTTCTCTCTCTTTTATACTTACCTCGTGCAAGCATAAATGAGATAACTTGCAAGATCCAGCAAAGAGAGAGAAGAGAGAGAGAGTAAAAAAGAGAATTGAGAGTACAAAATATCAAAACGATTTGCATATTCCATCCAACAACATATATGAGACCCACACATACAATTATTTCATTAACATTATGATGCTGTGGGACAAGCAATGTAGGACCAAGTCTAGGTACCTTTAGGCTGCTAAGTTGGTGGTCATTGTGGCACCATATTTTCCAATGCCGCCTGGTTTTAAGCTGATTTTTGTTGGCCGCCAACTTAAAATAGCTGATGACGATTTTAATTATTTGCAGATTGCAAAATTTTAATGAAATACTTCGCAGGAATGAAAATTGTAAATGCATTTTGGAAACGCATTTGAGGTGCAGGGTCTGTGTAAATACCATAATATACATGGAACGTGCGCGCACGGTGCCCATGAAAGGCCGACGCTTCGCCACGATTGAGGCGATAAAGACGGCATCGAAGGAGCTGAACAAGAACAAGGTCACAAAAAATTATTTTTTAAGTGCTTCCAGGATTGGAAAACTAAAAATAAATAAAAGGGACAAAATAGAAAGTAATGAATAAATAAAAGCCTTTTTAAAAAAATACAAAATTGGCGATAATTTTTGAAAAGACCTCGTATGAGGGTGCAATCCAAAAAAAATGATGATTTAAGAATGGGGATACATTTTTTAGTTGTAACTATAATCTTTTTCCAAAATTTAATTACACCACTCGATAGCTAAGGAATCAAATATTTTTTACCCTGAGTTAGGATTGTGTCGTTAGCGGGTAGCGGAGGGGGAACGGTGCAATTTCTCCTTTTTTTCTGTATAAACTTTAGAATTTTCGGTTGAGAAGAGGAAGATAAATGCAACGTAAGTATGTATTGGAGTAACTGTTATGGTTGGGAGCACTCTAGGGTCGTGGACATTGATAAACTTAAACTTAAACATATCTAAACTTCAGTTCAATAGTGCAAAAAACAAAAAAGTTTTTCCAATAGGAACCTGTATTTTATTGAGGGGGCCGAATCGGCTGGTTTTGACAAGTGTTCATCGTCTATCTTGGAAACTTATAGTATCAAAATTTCAGTTCGATAGGTCGAAAACAAAAAAGTTTTTCTAAAAAGAACCTGAACTTTAATGGAGGGTTTGTATGGAAGGTATCCCCTAGTGGTACGATTTGGCAGGTTTGAAATGTACTGCGTTAGTAAAAAAAAAGGTTCGCGTAAAATTTCAGTTCTCTAGCTCAAAAATTGAGGGACTAGTTTGCATACATACAGACACAGAGACGGAGATGGTTTAATCAACTCGTCTCGTCGAGCTGATCAAGAATATGGGATCTTTGATGTCTCCATCTGCGTGTTACAAACTTCATGACAAACTTGTAATACTATTATTACATTACTGCGTAATGAGTATAAAAATAAAGTACCAGCAAGAAACATTTTGGTTTTTATGACAGCTATACGATCCCGTAATCCTAAGATCTTGAAATTTGGATGGTTGCTGGCTATACTAGAGACTTATATTTGCGAAATTTCAGTTTGATCGGATCCTATACAAACCACCCATTAAAATTCAGGTTCTTATTTGAAGAACTTTTTGTTTTTAGTCCTATCGAACTGAAATTTAGACATTATAAGTGTGATATAGGCGCGGTACATTTGTTGGAATCGGCCAAATCGGACAATTAGGAGGGATACGTCCCATACAAACCCCAATCTGGTACGGAACCCTCCGGTTACGAGTCTGACTCGCACTTGGCCCATTTTTTTTTACTTATAATTTGATCTAGAGTTGTCATGACATTATGAAGAAATTTTGTGTCTAACGCTTTCCTTCACAACGTAATTTTTTTTTATTGGTGCAGTGGTTCGCAACCTTTTTTGCTATTATTATTAGCAGGACCACAAGGTTAAAAATAAACTTTAATCGAAACGTTTAATTAACATAATTAATCGTAATATTGAAAAGTAACATTCATTTATTTTTCGGATCAGTTAAACAGTACCTGAGCGATACCCGATTGCGTACAAACACAATTTTGGCGAAAAGCTGCATGGAAAAACTATATTCTCTACGAATGATTTAGAGTGAGTTTATTAACAAATTCCAATGGCTGATCAGGACATACCAAAAACTACCGTCTGTAAACTTTTTAGGCTTATAGATTTCCTCTATATGGCTTTGTCCTCAGAAATGCCACACAAACGCTTTATTGACAACCACGAGCAGCACATAAGTTAATTTTGTCGAAATTTGAAAGGCAATGGCTGAAAATCAGTGCCAGCAACTGCACATTTGGTCAATTTGAAGCACGTTTCACATTATTAATAGCAAGGGCATACAACCGTCAAACGATCGGATATATGCTATTATTAACTACAAACAGCCTAACGTGAAGGCTGAACTTCAACGATTTCTGGGCATCATTAATTATTAACGTTGTATTCCACACGCTTCCGAAATCCAAGTTTTACTCAACGATGTCATTCATCAAAAAGAATGATAAGCAAAAAGTAAAATGGACTCCACAACTCACTGATGCTTTTGAATCCAGTAAACGCAGTGTAGCCAATGCGACACTGATATCACACCTATCATCAAGCGCAAATTTAGTAAGCATCTACGATGCATCTGACACATTCATGGAAGCCGCACTAGAACAGCAACTTGACAGCACCTGGTATCCATTTAGATTTTTCTGTCGTAAGTTAACAAACGCCTAAAAAAATTTTAGCTCATATGATCGTGAACTGCTTGCTATCTACGATGCCATGCGACATATTCAACACATATTGGAAGCCCGTATATTCGTCATTAAAACAGACTACAAGCTAATAGCTAATAACAAAAAATTCCTCACCTTATCAACTATTGTACGTCATCTGAACTTTATTTCCCAGTTTACAACAAACATAATACATTTGGCTGAATCTGAAAACGCTATTGCCGATTTTCCGACTCAACGCTATCTCAATGCCTTCTAGAGTAACAACGGAAAATATTCAATTAGCACAAAGTAATGACCCAGAGTAATCCGAGCTCTTGTAGGACAACACGTCTCTTAAAATCTTATCAATCCAGTAGATCAGTCGGACCATATGTGCTACAATCACTACGTTTTCCAGTTTTCAATAATAAATAACAAATTTCCAATGAAATTGAGGTTCCTGATAACCGTTTTGATCCCGTTCACATCGACATCGTAATTAGTCCTTTTGAAAATGATTATCGATTCTGCATAACAATGTTCCACCGATTTTCACGATGGACCGAAGCAGAACAAATCAAGGATATGACTGTCATTACGATAGCAGCAGCATTTTGGACTCATTTGCGGATTTGCTGTCAAAAACAATAACCACCAACCAAATTTTCAGCCACAGAATGCTATCCTCACTGAAATATAATGGTTGAACGCTGGCATTGGTCTATTGAAGCTATGTCACTCAGACACACCGTGGGCGAATTTGCTACCACCAGGACTAAAAATTTGCTACAAAAAAGATATTTGCGTCTGCGCAGGGTATCTCTTTTATAGTTGTCATGTTCGTCTACCGAATGAAATCTACGACGACTTGGACAAGCACGTTAACCCAAAAGAATTTCGTTCTAAAATTTCGTGAGCAGATGTAGTAGGTCATTATATTCAAAAAAGTATGTTTGTACACAAATACTTGACAGACTGCTCACATGTACTGTTAACAACCGACGCCGTACGGCAGCCACTGGAGTCGCCTTACTCTGGACAATGGCGGTCGAACGTATAACTGACCGCGTCTAAAAAATCAGGATAGATCGGAAGGACATTGCAGTAACCAAAGAACGTTTGCATTCGTTCCTAAAGATTTCGGTGACAACGATCATTCTTTTAATAATAACAAGAAAGAAGGTTATCTTCGACTATGCCGAAGTGAATTACTCTTCAAGGGATTTGTATGGGAGGTTACGAACTTCATGACAAACTTATGATACTATTCACTTCCGTGAAGAGTATAATAATAATATTCTTTGTTTGATAAAAATTGCGTGTATAAATTAAATAAATTAGTTTCCTATAACCTAAAGCACAAGTGATAAACAAAGTGAAATTTTTTCATCGACCAACCATGTCCATTTAATATGTCGACAATTTCTTCTTTATTTAGGTTGTATTTTTCAACATACCTGAAACGAATTCTTTTGAGAATAGGATATTTTCCTAGAAAATGTACGATATTTTCAACTACATTAAAATTGCAGAGTGTGCAATTCATATTTCTGTGCCCATTCAAGTACAACGTGTCACTTCTTAATTTAAAAGTCCACTTGATTGTGTGTGTATTCAAATTGCTATTTAAATAATTTCTCCCAGTAGATAGATTCAGACTTTTATATATAGGTTCATTCACTTTGACTTGCTCTGTTCCATATTTTTTCCCTATTAAGATTTTTCTCGTTTTCTATTACTAACCCAATAGTATTTATCTATGAGTTTCTATTGAGCATCATCAATTGCGTTCAAACGTTTACATTACCGAAAAGATCTTGCACTTTACCAAACCAGAATACCTACCGGTCTATTACTTTCTTAGACAATTTGTACGGTAGCCTATTTTCAGCATACTCAAATAAAGTTTTATTTAAATATGACAAAATCAAATCCAGCGAATATACCTATCTGGAATACCTGTTTCCAAGTCTATGCAAACTTGAATAATCTTGTGTAAATTTTTGCTAATTCATTTATAAAGCTTACATCTGCGCACTTAAAGAAATCATATGGAACTCTGTTCAGACCAAGTGCCTCTCCCACCTTTGTTTTTTTCAGCATGTTAAATTAATTAAACTTACACCTCTAACTGAGCAGACGTACTTATTTCAATAGGTTATGGGCCGATGTCGCGTATTTAGATCAACAGTCGTCAACTGTAAATTACCCGTTTGAAAAGTTGCGTGGCTGCGAAAACTATGATGTATGGAAGTGCCCAGCAAAGTCTTACCTCGTAATTAAAGGTTGGTGAAAAGTTGTAAGCAGTGGATATCGATGAGCGTGCGTTGGATGGGATTTCTCCGATGATTGACGTCGAAGGAGGCTTGGGATGCATTGAAATCCGCTTTTGCAAATAATGGATTAACACGGAAAGTTGAATTGCTTAATAAGCTGGTACAACTTAAGCGGGAGCTGTTTGTCACTGTTCAGGAATATGTCAACGAATTGGTAATAACCTCCATTAAAGTAAACAATGCTGGATCGACGATGAAGTGATGGCGCCTTTGTTGCATGCCGGGCTACCAAATGAATATCAGGCATTGGTCATTCTAAAACAAAATTGACTGTGGATTCCGTGAAGAATTTGTTGCTGCAAGGTGTCAAATTTGACAATGATAACATAGGCCGCAAATGTCCTATATTCGAAGAGAACAAACCAAGCAAAAATGTACAAAGCAAAACCGAAAGATTGGAAGAAAAAGAGTTATTTGCTATGCATGCGGTGGTGAAGGGCACATACAAATAGTATGTCCAAATGTAAACAAAGGAAAGATCGAAGAAAAGAGTGAAATGAGTGTAATAGCTGCATCGAGCACCTCACTCTTGTGAGAATGTGTGGTAAACAATAAGAGGGTAATTTTGACAAACAGAAACAGAAAATTACTGTTAAAAGGCGATATCGACGTTCTGCTTAAAGTAAGACAAAATGTAATTAACGGTGACATTCGTGAAGTGGAATATGTGTCGAGTTTGTGTGCAAATTTGTTATCTGTGCGGCAATTGACAAAGAAAGGAAAAAAGGTTGTGTTTGAAAATGATGTTTGTGATATTTATGACAAAGGAAAATTAATTGCAACTGGATATGTTGACAAAGATTTGTATAGACTCAATTGTGCATTACGCAACAAAAAAAAAAAACTCACGAGCGTTGTCGGCAGTAATTAGCTTTATTTTTGTGGCCTCGTCGAATGGGTCACATTTGGGATGAGAATTTACAATTAGTAAAAATGCTATATTTGTATTAAAATATAATATCACAGACACCAGACAAAACAAGGGAAGCAAACACGAGCTGTGAGTGGACAAAATGGAAGTCGTGCTGAAGGTTTATTAGATTTGATACATACAGATGTTC
>JBAMAW010001244.1:0-21684 GCA_037043295.1 Amiota minor
AAATAATTTTGATTCAATATTATTACCCGGTGTTCTTTCTTTTGTTGATCTTATAAATACAGAGTATCAAATAGAGTGGCATAAGAGTGTATTTCTGATAATTCATTGTTATGGGTTACATATCATAAAATAGAAAATATAATAATATATATATGTCAAAGAAGGGCATAGGGAACGTATTATTGGCTGACATAATATATAAATTTATACATAATGTGCGGTTACTTTCAGACTATATGCACATTGCAAGCTTCGATTTTCCTATTCCGCGCTTTGTTCTTTGTTTGGTAGTAGCTTTGAACTTGATCATTATATAAGTACATATAAGTGACAAAGTGAGCATGCGTTGCTGTTGTTGAACGGGAATTTCGATCAAAGTTTTGAAAAATCAGTTAGAAAAACTGCAGGTGTTCAATATTTTCCATTTCTAATTATGTCTATGTATACCAGATACCAGCTAGAGTTGTTCCTTTTTTCCATATAGTTGTACAAATTATGCTGAAATTTCCATGTGGTTAGTAGGGACAACTGTGTTTATGAGAGATTTGTTCGGTTTACCTACTAGTTGTAGCTCCTACAGTTGCTTTGATCATGAATTCCTCGCAAGGTATTAGAGCTCCAATGTTACCTAAACAACAGCTTCCAAAATTTTCGGGTCAATTTTGTGAGTGGACGAGTTGGTTCAATACGTTTAAGGTCTTGATTGACAGTGAACCAGAACTTGATGATTTATATAAGTTCATTCATTTGGAGTCGTGTCATAATTTTCCAAACGCACATTCGCGAATTATTCGACGTAAAAGAGTTAAATCTAGCGGATTCTAAATCATTGCGTACGTGGGTTGATCATGTCAATTCTCAGTTAGTTGCGTTGAAGTCACTGGGTAGTATTCAAGATATTTTGGAGGCTATCGTTTTTAATTTGATGCGGACTAAGCTTAATGAAGAAACACTAGATAAGTGGGATAATGAATGGGATGGCAATACATTAGCATCGTTGAAAGGTCTATCCAAGTTCTTGGCAATTCATCATAATAATCTCGCAAATAGAGAGTTGAGACGTAGTGATCTCCAAAAATGGGCAACGACTATAGTACGAAAAAATGCAGCAAGGACCAATTCTATTAATACGAAGCAAAATGGTTATTGTTATACAATATATGCGCTTCGAATCATAAATTAACATGCTGTCCCGACTATAAAAGGTTATCACCATTAGACATGTACAAAGAGGTGAAAATGCGTTCATTGTACTCAATTTGCTTCAGCAGACGTCATCGTACTCAAGATTTTAAAAATCCTCGTTGGCACAGCTGCAACAAACCCCATTATAGCTTATTACATAGGGAAGTTGAAAGTTGTCATATAAAGACCTCAAGTAGATTAGAAGTCCCGAAAGATACTCAGGCGGCTGTTCAACCAGTGTCAAAGTTTTCTGGCTACCGCGACAGTGATGGTGCAGGATAAATTTGGAAGTTTTCAAGAGTGTACATGTGTGTTAGACTCAGGAAATCAATTAAATTTTATAACATCCAGACTAGCCAATCGGCTGAAAGTGACAATCAGTGAGGAAGATTTAGTTATTTCCGGTATAGCAAATGCAAAGTCAGAAATATTAGGACAAGCTTAGATAAGGATGATGACGATGAATTGCTCACTTTAGAGAAGAGGTTTTGGGAATGTGGAGAAACAAATCTTCCATCTAAACAAATTTATCAAAGATGTGAGGAGGACGTTATCGGGAAGGTACATAGTGAGCTTGCCGTTTAAGGAACCATTGGGAGATTTAGAAAATTTCTAACAAATTGCTCTTAGGAGATTCTTAAATTTGGAAAAGAGATTTAATAAGGATAATTTGCTCAAGGAACAATACGTATAATTTATAGGAAATTATGCACAACTGGACTATTTAGAAGTGTTGGAGCCTCAGTGCATGAGCGAAATTAAATATTTCATTCTCCATCATCCAATAATACGACCTGATAGCATTACAACTAAGTTTAAGGTGGGTTTCAATGCGTCATGCAAGTCAAGCAATAAACGATCACTGAGCGACTCTCCAGCCAAGCTTTTTCGAGATACTTGTGAGATATCGATTTTATCAGATATAACTAAAATGTATCGACTAATTTTGCTAGTGGAAGGTGATTGTAGTTATCAAGGAATTTTGTGGAGATCGTAATCATCTGAGCGAATACAAGTTTCACGTTTATCCACTGTAACTTATGGAACAAGTTTCGCTCCGTATTTGCCTGTGCGTTGTTTATATCATTTGGCTGAGTTATTAGGAAAGGAGTACCCTTTGGAGTGCCAGGCTTTACAGAGCTACTCTGAATAGTGGCAGATTCGAGCTTCATAAGTGGCGTTCAAATTGTCCTACTATTCTAGATGAAACGGAAGACCTCGGGAACCTGTCCATAGTTGGGCTTGATTGTTCAAAGACATTAGCAATCATCTGGGATTCGAAAAAAGATTGGTTTGATTTTTCTTATAAGGCCGAATATGCGACGTCAAAAATGAACCGTCGGTGCTGTCGGAATTTTCACAACTTTTTGATCCCCTTGGATTTTCTGATGCTTCGCAAAGAGCTTATGGTGACGTTGTTTATTGTAGGGCAATTGATAACTCAGGGACTGTCTATGTAAATCTTATCGCCGCGAAGTCAAAGATGGCTCCAGTAAAGGACGCGGTATTGATAACAGTGCAGTTTTTGTTTTCCCGATTGGATATGTACTATTATTTTCCTACATCTTATATCAAAAATATAAAAGAAAACACTAAGTACATTTTTAACATTAAGAAGGGAAAAGGCAGTGGACAATATCAAACATTTTCGAATGGTCTCCTGCATAATGGTCTGGATTACTGGGCATCTTAGCCCTCATTTTTGAGAGCTACTTGCGGCAGGCCAACAACCTAATTTTACTAAGTAGGCCGTCGTGCCAGACTTTGTCGAAGGCCTTTTCTATGTCCAGAAAAACACCACAACACAGAACTTTTTTTCATCAAGGTCCTTTAAAATTTTGTGAGTTTCTCTGTGGACTTGCTGAATTGTGGAGTGACTTTGTCTAAATCCGAATTAGTGGTCAGGTATGATTCTGTTCACGTCTAGTATTGGTTGTATTCGGTCAAGTAGGAGACGTTCAAATAGTTTAGAAAGTAAGGGCAATAGGCTGATTGGTCTGTACGATGACGCCTTGGTTGGATCTTTGCCCAATTTGGGTATGGCTATTATTTCAGCAACCTTCCATAAAGATGGGTAGTGCTTTAGTCTCAATATCGCATTGAACAAGTTCCTAATAAATACCATTGCCTTCGCAGGGACCTCTTTGAGTAACATTCCAGTTATTTGGTCATAACCTGGCGTTTTTCTCTGACTAGTGCGCTTTTCAATACAGTGCCTAACTTCATTGATTGAAATCATTTTTGTACAGTATTGTGGAGATGGAGTCCTGTTGTACAAATTGGTGTTACTATTAGATTGATTGGTAGTAAAAGCCCTTTCATAATAGTCTGCCAGTAGTGAAGCTTTGTCATAGTTGGTTCTAGCCCATGTCCCATCCGATTTTAAAAGTGGCGGCTGGTGGAAGGTGCGATTTGTGAAGTGCTTAGCAGCTTTCCATAATGAGTAGTTAGTGTCAGATATCGGCGATAATGTTTTTGTACAAGTTACAAATTGTTCATTTTTAAAGTTCCTTAGACTGTTTTTCAAATCTTTGATTGCTTTGTTAATTTTAGCTTTGTCTTTTGGATCTCTCGTCCTTTGCCAGATCTTACGCAGTTTGTTTTTGTTCGCGACTTGGATTTTTATTGAGCGGGGGAAAATATAGTTGTCCTCTTTTGGATTAAGATCAGGCGTTGCTCTATTAGCTGCTTCGTTTATAATGTCATTCATGACATTTCAATATCGTCAGGTTCTCTAAGAGGTACATTTATTGTGAGGCTATTGTCAATAAATTCTCTGTACGCCTCCCAGTCAGTTCTGAAATTATACATTTTGCACGCGGGTTGATCTTTTTTTATTGCGCAAATATATTCAACTTGTATTGGTGAATAATCGGAAGAAAGTTCAAGTTGGGAGTCAATTTTGAAATGTGTTATATTCATGTTTTTTAATACACAGTCCGATCTGTTGGCCAATATGTGGGTTCACCTGTACTCAAGTGCATCCCCCCAATCGTATGAATTGCACTTAGCAAGTTCTTCCCTTTGGTGTTTGGCAGCCTTGAACCCCAGTTTATATATTTCGCGTTGTAATCACCTGCTACGATGAACCTTGGGCCAAGCTCTTTAAAGTAGTCCTTAAATTGAGCTGTTGAGATTGAGTGTCTAGGTGGGCAATAAATAACTGCTATTCTGAAAGGTCCATATTTGTCTTCTAGTAGCAATTTGGTCGACTGAATGTGAGCGTGTTGATAATTTTCTAGTTCAACGTGTCGAGTATTGTTTTTAACAATGATAGCCGTGCCACCATGTCCTGAACCATCCGGGTGATTTGTTTTATATATTTTATATCCGGGAATGCTCAAGTAGTGATTACTTGTGCAATGGGTTTCAGAGATTAGAGCTACTTCAATCATATTGTCATTTAGAAATAGTTGGAGCTCAAGGATGTGTTTGTGCAAACCATTCGCATTCCAAGCAATTTTTCTTAATTTATTGTCCATTTTGTTTTTCAAGTTTTGTTATCAGGATGGTGATTATATCATCATGTTAGTCACCAGTTGAATCAATTGCTTCATCATGATTTTAAGTTCAGCTGACGTCATTTGGCATAATGTTATTGTTATTTTGATGGAAGGAATTACTGTCTATGGTCGGAATCTCAGTTGAGATGACTTTAGATTTTTGGGTTGGTCGGTTGATTGGCTGGGGTTGGGAAGTCGCAGCTGTAATTTGCGCGTAGCTTATACCATACTCCACTTTACTGGACGTTATGGGCATTTGCTGAACTTTTGTGAGATCCGTCAATATTTTGAGTCGAAGGGCAGGGAACCGTTGGATTTTAAGAGTTTTGTATATTTCACAACCCTTGTAGTTAGCTGTATGAGCTCCACCACATAGAGCACATTTTATTTTAGTATTTGACTCCATACAGCAGTCGATTGTTTTGTGCTTACCGGCACATTTGACGCATACTGGATCCCTGGTACAATAGTTTCGGGTGTGCCCGTATTTTTGGCAGTTGGTGCATTGCACTATAATCCTCTTGTTGTGGGGGGCCTCAAATTTAATTTTGGTATGTAATAATGTCGTAACATTATAAATATTTTTATTGTTTGAGCTACTTTTAAGTTCAATTGAGAACAAAGGAAGTGGTTTATTGGTTGTTCTTTGTTGGATGTTATGTATGTGTATAACTTCGTGGCCTAATATCTTCAGTTCGCGTTTTATGTCGTCGGTGTCTGTTGATTGATGAAGGTGTCTCATCATAACTTTAAAACCTCGTTCATCATTGGGGTTGAAAGTGTAATATTTCGTATCTCTGGTTTTTAGCAATTCAATGATTTTTTTATAATGTAGGGGCTCTGCCGGTTGGATACGAACTTCATCATTGGGCAATGTTTTAAGTACGTAGTTATGATCTACAATTTCACTCAGAGCATTATTAAGAATGGAGATTTCTTCTACCCCCTGCACATAAATAGGTGGTGGCTTATTAGCTTTTGGAGGTCGCTTGGAGCCATTGTCCAGAGTATTCTTCGCTTCTTCTAAATTGTCATCGTCGATATCTAAGATGCCAAAATAATTGGAAGATGGCTTGCCAAGCCAGTAGTTAAGTGTGGTCTGTTTTTTTTTTTTTTTGTTTAGTTTTATTAGTTTTTGAAGATATGGTAGGTAACGCTCTGTTTGGTTTGGGCTTTTTGTTAATGTTTGGTGATTGTTCAGTCGGTATGGCTGGTGATTGCGTTTTTCTGTTTCTTTTATTTGAAGCTAACTGTTCAGATCCAGTTTTATTATTTGAGTTTTGTACTTCTGTGTTAATTGTTGGTGTAGGCATAACTGTCGCAGCGTTGAGCAAAGAGGCGATCGAATCATTGTTGTTGTTGTGGATATGAGTTTTGGTATTAGTTGTTGTTGCGGTAACTGCATACGATGACGCGATTGAAGCAGGTGTTGAGAAAACTGTTGTTGTTGATGCAACCATTGAAGCTGTTGATGTACAAGCAGTGCTTTGTGTTATAGTTTTCCATGGTTAGGAGCACCTGGTGTTCGCGCTGTCAGAGCAAAGAGCAGGAAACAAGAACTTGCCCTGTGCTCAGGCAACTTGATGGTTAAAAATGAGGATTCATTTTTGTTTTTAAGGCTGGAAGAGACAAACGAGAAATATGCATTTCTAGTCGTCATTGTTGTTGAACTGTTTTTTTGATGAGCAAAGCTCATCTTAACGATTTTTTTATAGGTTCCTATTGATTTCTTGGTATGTTTTAAATTTTACTTTACTAATGCAATGATTTGCATAGAAAAGGGAACTAAAAATTAAAACAACAAGAAATTCCAATCAATAGAAATAAGTATGAAAAAAAACGTCTTCACTGATATTCGATCAGCCAGCCAGCAATAGAATGATGTGTATTGTGAAGTGAAATCAAAAATACTGCCTTGTCTGTCAAATGGAAGACGTCAATCAAGTGCTCTTGCACACTGCACAACCTTCAATCGTGAATTCTTCGCCAGGTATTAGAGCTCCAAGGTTACCTAAATTACAGCTTCCCAAAGTTTCGGGTAAATTCTGTGAGTAAACGAGTTGGTTTAATACGTTTAAGGCGTTGATTAACAGTGAACCAGAACTTGATGATTTATATAAGAACATTCATTTGAGGTCGTGTTTAAGTGAATCTGCATTAAGTACGATTGAGTGCCTGGAGTTAGCTGGAGAGAACTATAACCAAACGATCGAGCTTCTTAAAAATCGTTTTGATAATAGGTCCATAATTTTCCAAGCGCACATTCGCGATTTGTTCGAGGTAATAGCGGTATATCAAGCTGTTTCTGAATCATTGCGTACGTTGGTTGATCTTGTCAGTTAGTTGCGTTGAAGTCAATGGGTAGTGTTCACAATATTTTGAAGGCTATTGTTTTTCATTTGATGCGGACTAAGCGCTATGAAGAAACACACGATAAGTGGGATAATGAATGGGATGCCAATACAATACCATAGTGGAAAGGTCTATCCAAGTTCTTGGTAATTAGTCATACTAATCTAATCGCAAATAGAGAGTTGAGACGTAGTGATGTCCAAAAACGGGCAACGACTACAGTACGAAAAAATGCAGCGAGGACCAATTTAGCCATTTCTATTAATACGAGGCAAAATGGTTGGTGTTTTATGTGTGCTTCGAATCATAAATTAAAATTCTGTCTTGACTTTAAAAGGTTATCACTATTAGAAAGGTACAAAGAGGTAAAAATGGTTCATTGTGCTTAATTTGCTTCAGCAGAGGTCATCGTACTCAAGATTGTACAAATCCTCGCTGCCGCAACTGCAACAAACCCTATCATATCATAGTTCAAAGTCTTTTGGCTACCACGATAGTGATGGTGCAGGATAAATTTGGAAGTTTTCAAGAGTGTACATGTGTGTTAGACTCAGGAAATCAATTAAATTTTATAACATCCAGACTAGCCAATCGGCTGAAAGTGACAATCAGTGAGGAAGATTTAGTTATTTCCGGTATAGCAAATGCGAAGTCAGAAATATTAGGACAAGCTTAGAGAAGGATAATGATGATGAATTGCTCTCCTTAGAGAAGAGGTTTTGGGAATGTGGAGAAGCAAATCTTCCATCTAAACAAATTTATCAAAGATGTGAGGAGCACGTTATCGGGAAGGTACATAGTGAGCTTGCCGTTTAAGGAACCATTGGGATATTTAGAAGATTTCTAACAAATTGCTCTTAGGAGATTCTTAAATTTGGAAAAGAGATTTAATAAGGATAATTTGCTCAAGGAACAATACGTATAATTTATAGGAAATTATGCACAACTGGACTATTTAGAAGTGTTGGAGCCTCAGTGCATGAGCGAAATTAAATATTTCATTCTCCATCATCCAATAATACGACCTGATAGCATTACAACTAAGTTTAAGGTGGGTTTCAATGCGTCATGCAAGTCAAGCAATAAACGATCACTGCACGACTCTCCAGCCAAGCTTTTTCGAGATACTTGTGAGATTTCGATTTTATCAGATATAACTAAAATGTATCGACTAATTTTGCTAGTGGAAGGTGATTGTAGTTATCAAGGAATTTTGTGGAGATCGTAATCATCTGAGCGAATACAAGTTTCACGTTTATCCACTGTAACTTATGGAACAAGTTTCGCTCCGTATTTGCCTGTGCGTTGTTTATATCATTTGGCTGAGTTATTAAGAAAGGAGTATCCTTTGGAGTGCCAGGCTTTACAGAGCTACTCTGAATAGTGGCAGATTCGAGCTTCATAAGTGGCGTTCAAATTGTCCTACTATTCTAGAAACGGAAGACCTCGGGAACCTGTCCATAATTGGGCTTGATTGTTCAAAGACATTAGCAATCATCTGGGATTCGAAAAAAGATTGGTTTGATTTTTCTTATAAGGCCGAATATGCGATGTCAAAAATGAAACGGTCGGTGCTGTCGGAATTCTCACAACTTTTTGATCCCCTTGGATTTTCTGATGCTTCGCAAGGAGCTTATGGTGACGTTGTTTATTGTAGGGCAATTGATAACTCAGGGACTGTCTATGTAAATCTTATCGCCGCGAAGTCAAAGATGGCTCCAGTAAAGGACGCGGTATTGTTAACAGTGCAGTTTTTGTTTTCCCGATTGGATATGTACTATTATTTTCCTACATCTTATATCAAAAATATAAAAGAAAACACTAAGTACATTTTTAACAATAAGAAGGGAAAAGGCAGTGGACAATATCGAACATTTTCGAATGGTCTCTTGCATAATGGTCTGGATTACTGGGTATCTTAGGCCTCATTTTTGAGAGCTACTTGCGGCAGGCCAACAACCGCAAGATGCCTCTCAGAGCCACCCGTAACCTAAGTTAGGTCAGATCGACTGGTCTGCTTCGTTTTAAGCGTCTACGTCTAGACAAATCATGAGATGGAAGGTCTGTTATTTCTAGATTGGTATGTCGCTCTAATGTTTTGTGGTACCTCCTGCTAGAATTAATGATTTCTTCCTGAATCATAGTTATGCCGAGGTCTTTGTGAATTTCATAGTTAGATATAAACCAGTCCGCATTAACTATTGATCGAAGTATTTTCGATTGTTGACGCTGAATAATGTTAATGTTAGTTTTCTTGGCTGTACCCCATAATTGCATGCCGTACGTCCATATAGGCTTAATTACACTATTGTATATTACCAATTTCCCTTTGGTTGATAACTTAGATCTACTGTTAAGAAGCGGGTATAGCTGCTTAAATTTTAATATGAGTTGATCTCTCTTTTTTTTTGATATGATTTTTCCACGTCAGTTTACTATCAATATGCATGCCCAGGTACTTTGCTACATTGCTTAATGGAATGTCAGTACCTTTAATTTTTAATTGTCTTGGCTGATAAGCTGTCCGTGTTGTGTATAACACTTGCGTCGCTTTTAGTTCATTCACTTTTATTTTCCATTTATCAAACCAAATGCAAGCTTTGTCATGAATATTCTGCAGCTTAGTTGTTGCTACAACTACATTTTTATGGGAGTACATTAGTACTGTATCGTCAGCGAAGGTAGCCACCATTGACGAGCTATCTCCTGGAGTTGGGATGTCTGATGTGTATAAAGTATACAACATAGGACCAAGCACGCTTTCTTGAGGTACTCCCGCTCTTATCAGTTGGAAATACGGTCCTAATTTTACTCAGTAGGCCGTCGTGCCAGACTTTGTCGAAGGCCTTTTCTATGTCCAGAAAAACACCAACACAGAACTATTTTCATCAAGGTCCTTTAAAATTTTGTG
The DNA here is from genome assembly GCA_037043295.1 of Amiota minor. NCBI lineage: Eukaryota > Metazoa > Arthropoda > Insecta > Diptera > Drosophilidae > Amiota > Amiota minor. The sequence continues at coordinate 9,952 of JBAMAW010001244.1, forward strand.
AGTTACTCTGTGGACTTGCTGAATTGTGGAGTGACTTTGTCTAAACCCGAATTGGTGGTCAGGTATGATTCTGTTCACGTCTAGTATTGGTTGTATTTGGTCAAGTAGGAGACGTTCAAATACTTTAGAAAGTAAGGGCAATAGGCCTTCGGCGATAATGTTTTTGTATAATTTACAAATTGTTACATTTTTAAAATTCCTTAGACTGTTTTTCAAATCTTTGATTTCTTTGTTAAGTTTAGCTTTGTCTTTTGGATCTCTCGTCCTTTGCCAGATCTTACGCAGTTTGTTTTTGTTCGCGACTTGAATTTTTATTGAGCGGGGGAAAATATAGTTGTCCTCTTTTGGATTAAGATCAGCCGTTGCTCTATTAGCTGCTTCGTTTATAATGTCATTCAAGTATATCACTGACTTTTCAATATCGTCAGGTTCTTTAAGAGGTACATTTATTATGAGGCTATTGTCAATAAATTCTCTGTACGCCTCCCAGTCAGTTCTGAAATTATACATTTTGCACGCGGGTTGAACTTTTTTTATTGCGCAACTATATTCAACTTGTATTGGTGAATGATCGGAAGAAAGTTCAAGTCGGGAATCAATTTTGAAATGTGTTATATTCATGTTTTTTAATACACAGAAGCCTATTAAATCCGGTATTTTAGTCCGATCTGTTGGCCAATATGTGGGTTCACCTGTACTCAAGTGCATCCCCCCAATCGTTTGAATTGCACTTAGCAATTTTTTCCCTTTGGTGTTTGTCAGCCTTGAACCCCAGTTTACATGTTTCGCGTTGTAATCACCTGCTACGAAGAACCGTGGACCAAGCTCTTTAAAGTAGTCCTTAAATTGAGCTGTTGAGTAGAAATAAGTAAAAAGAATTTTTTCACACGCTGAGCTTGGGAGCGGAAGAAAGAAACACGTCTTCACTGATCGAATGCCAGCAATGGAATGGAACAGTGCAGTTGGTTGCAAAAATTCAAGCGTATTTGCCTATGTCAGTGCATATAGGATAATATTTCATACGTTGTCCTCACATGCAAGCCGTTGGGTTACTTTTATCGCCAATCGAGTAGCTAAAATTCAAGATTTGACTCACATAAAAGAATAGTGCAAAATAGAGTCCATGCTGAACCCGGCTGACATAGTGCCAAGGGGTATGTATCCATCAGAGCTGAAGGAGTGTATTCTGTGGTGGAAGGAGCCTACATTTTTAAGCCACTTGAAAAGAGAGTAGGCTAACGTTGAATGGCGTTCATTAGCGGAATTGTCAGTGGAACAGCGTAAGTCAACATTCAATTTAATTGGAAAAGTTTCTCAGAACCTCAGTATCGAATGTTTGGTTCGCAAATTCATTTCTCAAATTGAATAAAGTCTTTGCTTTGATTTATCTCTGGCGTTCAATGATAATAGGCCATAGGGTCGCTTGTTTAGGTGCGTTGAAGGTTCACGAAATGGATGGTGGTTTAGCTTATATTGTTTATAATATCCAGAATGTATGCTTTACCCAAGAAATACGGAATTTGACTAAAGGAAAATTAATCAAATCGCGAGCAGGTTCCGATTATTGTTTTAAATTTTAAAAATATACAACTTTATATAAGAGCTCGATGAGCTTAATATTTCATCAGCGCTATGTGCTTTTAATAATTTAAGCACTATGTGCTTCTTTGAGTAACATATTGTAACTAAACTTAACTTACTTCAGCTTCATTAGGGTGAAGCTGGTCTACATGACAAAAAAAGCACTGTCAACGAAAAAGGTTCTAATAAAGAGAACCTTTGAGTTTGGAAAGATAATCTTGGATCTGGGAAAGTGACTTATGTAAAGATTCTGGATATTGCATCAGCCAAATAGTGTGGGAAGCGGACATTGCGTCAGCGAAAATATTGTGGGAATAATGATCATATCATTATGGGAACAATGATAATGATTATTATTATAATGTTATTAGAGAGATAAAATAGTTTTAACTCCTTCCTCCGAAATATCAATCGTCTTCGATTGATTCTAGAAGTTTGGGATATCGTTGAGAAGTCTTTCTGTTGCAACGTGTTGCAGCGGTATTGGAGAGGATATGCGATTTTGTATGATAATTTCTGTTTTGGATTTTGTGAGTTTGTGTTTTAGGAATATGATGAGGATTGAAGTCTGGATGATGGTCGACAGACCAAGTGATGCAAATATGCTAGATTTAGCCAGTAGGTTAAAGGAGTTTATTTTTTCTATATTCTGAACGTTAAGTTCTTTCATTAGTTGAAATGCTACATTTTCTTCAAAATGGAATTGGTTATGGGATAATTGTAGCATTGCGGGAAGTGGTTTTACATTTGAAATTTCGTGAGAATTAAATTTCTTATAACTATTGTATCATTACGTAATCTAACAAGGAATGTCCCATTTAGGGTTTTAACCTCATGGTTAATTGTTACATTGCCATAAAATTTGTTCAATAAAATTAATTCATTAATTCCTTCTATATCGTTAATGTGTTCATTGTTTGTATAATTACATTCATGGGGTTTATTTTTTATTAGATTTGAAATACAATTATCATTTGAAATTATTTCAATATCCGTATTTAAGCAAATTTCTACGTTATTTAATATTGTTTTATAATCTTTTTTAATTCCATATATTTCTGTATTGAAAAGCGCACTAGTCAGAGAAAAACGCCAGGTTATGACCAAATAACTGGAAAGTTACTCAAAGAGCTCCCTGCGAAGGCAATCGTATTTATTAGGAATTTGTTCAATGCGATATTAAGACTAAAGCACTACCCATCTTTATGGAAGGTTGCTGAAATAATAGCCATACCCAAACTGGGCAAAGATCCAACCAAGGCGTCCTCGTACAGGCCAATCAGCCTATTGCCCTTACTTTCTAAAGTATTTGAACGTCTCCTACTTGACCGTATACAACCAATACTAGACGTGAACAGAATCATACCTGACCACCAATTCGGGTTTAGACAAAGTCACTCCACAATTCAGCAAGTCCACAGAGTAACTCACAAAATTTTAAAGGACCTTGATGAAAAAAAGTTCTGTGTTGGTGTTTTTCTGGACATAGAAAAGGCCTTCGACAAAGTTTGGCACGACGGCCTACTGAGTAAAATTAGGACCGTATTTCCAACTGATCTATTTGAAATCATTAAAAGCTACCTTGACTCTCGCTATTTCTACGTTAAATGTAAGGATGAATCTTCTACGCTAAGACAGATAAGAGCAGGAGTCCCTCAAGGAAGCGTGCTTGGTCCTATGTTGTATACTTTATATACATCAGACATCCCAACTCCAGGAGATAGCTCGGCAATGGTGGCTACCTTCGCTGACGATACAGTACTAATGTACTCCCATAAAAATTTAGTTGTAGCAACAACTAAACTTCAGAATATTCTTGACAAAGCTTGCAATTGGTTTGATAAATGGAAAATAAAAGTTAATGAACTAAAAACGACGCAAGTGATATACACAACACGGACAGCTTATCAGCCAAGACAATTAAAAATAAAAGGTACTGACATTCCATTAAGTAATGTGGCAAAGTACCTGGGCATGCATATTGACAGTAAACTGACGTGGAAACATCATATCCAAAAAAAGAGAGATCAGCTCATATTAAAATTTAAGCAGCTATACCCGCTTCTTAACAGTAGATCTAAGTTAACAACCAATGGGAAATTGGTTATATACAATAGTGTAATTAAGCCTATATGGACGTACGGCATGCAATTATGGGGTACAGCCAAGAAAACTAACATTAACATCATTCAGCGTCAACAATCAAAAATACTTCGATCAATAGTTAATGCGAACTGGTTTATATCTAACTATGAAATTCACAAAGACCTCGGCGTAACTATGATTCAGGAAGAAATCATTAATGCTAGCAGGAGGTACCACAAAACATTAGAGCGACATACCAATCTAGAAATAACAGACATTCCATCTCACGAATTGTCTAGACGTAGACGCTTAAAACGAAGCAGACCAGTCGATCTGACCTAACTTAGGTTACGGGTGGCTCTGAGAGGCATCTTGCGGTTGTTGGCCTGCCGCAAGTAGCTCTCAAAAATGAGGCCTAAGACACCCAGTATCATTATTCAAGAGACAATTCGAAAATGTTCGATATTGTCCACTGCCTTTTCCCCTCTTATTGTTAAAAGTGTACTTAGTGTTTTCTTTTATATTTAAGATATAAGATGTAGGAAAACAATAGTACATATCCAATCGGGAACAACAAAAAAAAAAAAAAAAAAATATATTTCTGTTTGGCAATTTACAATTTTATCAAAATTTAATTTTACAATTCTTTTCCCCATTTTTAATGGTTTTATAATAATTTTTTTTACAGTTTTCATTTAAAGTTTTCGATATTGATATTACATATATGTTTGCAATATTTAATGCCTCTTCAATATTATTGTATTATACGGTAATTCATCATCTTTTAGTATATTTTTTACAATTTTAATATCTGATGATGAGAGTAAAAATGTTTTTTATAACATTTACCTTTGATAGATGTAAAGCTACTTTCAAATTGTTTATGTCTTCTTTTAATAAATCAATTTTAAGTTTGCAATATAAAATTAATACATTTTCACCATTTTTAAATGATCTCATAAAATCTTTATTTATTTTCGTTATATTATTTATTCGTTCTATTAGATTTTTATTTACAATATTACTAATTTTTGGATATTATTACCTATTACTTAATTGACACTATTAGTAAGGATTTCCAAGTCGTCATGGTCAGGACTACCAGCAATCCATTTCCAAACCGAACCTATTGCATTTATGGATCTTTTATATATGTTAGTAGGAGTTAGGTTATCTATGGAATCATGTAAGGACTGGATTTCTCGAATAAGGAAGGACGTAAGGAGTGGGAGTTATTATTTTCTTTATTTTTTCTATGTCGTTGAGTTTTATACTATATTCCGTCAGAGTTATTATTTGAAGGATTTTGAAATTTCCGGTTTGAAGTTTTGTAAGTCCATTTTCTATAGTAACGACTTCCGATTGAGTGTAGTCGAGTACGGAAGCGTGTCCGAGTTGATTGAGGTTTAGTAAGAGGATAAGCCTAAGAGAGTAATAGAGGAAAGTTAATTTCTTATATTGCTTTTATGTACTTGTTTTCCTATCATAGTGGTAACTGTTGTATTTTGGTGTGTTTTTATGACTTCTTCTTGATATCTTTTGGATATTTTGGTTCCGAAACGTTTGTTTTGTTTTATAAATATTTTGCCGCCAGGGTTGTATGTTACGGGTTCTTTCATATTAGTATTGTTGTAATTTATGAAAGTCATTCTTGTTTCTGTTTAAATTTCTCGTAATTTTCCTGTCTAGTTTTTTCGTATTTTACTGATCCGGGACGGTAAAGTCGTCCAAAAGAAAGATCGACCAGTTTATTTTGTGTAGTGGAGTGAATTGAATAATTGTATTCATTCACTGCTGTTTCTATGAGTTCATGTAGGTTTTTAGTGGGGTATTGACATCGGACTATTTCAGCTAATGTAGAATGGAATCTTTCGATCTGACCATTTACTCTTTTAAGGAGGAAGGGCTGCGAAAATTTGGATATTTAACTCGTTTTCGAGCATAAATTTAAGTCATTGTGAATTTTCATTGTCGAAAACTATGAACTTGGGTACGCCGAAATAAAAAATGATTTCTCTAAGGGGTTTGCGGATATTTTCTATACTTTTCCCATCTATGGGTTTTTAAGAACGAGTTTAGTAAATTTATCTATTGGAGTCAGGAATTTGCAATTTCCTGTTGAGAAAATATCGACATAGATGGTGTGACCTGGATATGTGGGAATTGGAGTCTCTCCAAGATTTGGTTTATTGGGTTAGCGGTCGTATTTGCATTCTTTACAGATTTTGCATATTTTTACAATATTGTTAATTTTTTTGGTCATTCCAGGAAAATAGTATTGGTTTAAAATTTGTTTTTTGTTTTCTTGGGCGTTTCTATGGGCACTATTATGTGTGTTTCTTATTATTTTGTTTTGTTGTTCCTCATTTTTTATGTCTTTTGTCTGAATTTGTGTGAATAGAATTTTGTAGTTTGAAAAATACGAAGGGTAAATTGAGTGTATTGCTAACATTCTGAATTCTTCGGTTTTCATACAATTAGTGACAGATGGATTTAAATAATTTTTAAGACTTTTGTAAGGACTTCAGTTGAATATGTAGGTTGAATGATGGTGTGACGGTGATAGGTTGGAAATTCTATCTCGAACTGATAGTGCGGAGTTTCGCCGATTTGTAAAAATATTTGGTTTTTAGAGACGTTTAGGGTATCTCGCTACAGGATATTAAATTTCATGGTGTACTGTTACTACTGTGGACGGTGGCTGTTAGAGAAATAATTTTGGCTATAAATCAACTCATGATTGTGTTCTTCGTGTTGAGCTTTCCAACGTTTCATTTTTGCATTAATTTTTTTATTACTAAGTGCGAAAGTAAGTGGTTAATGGTCAGTAAATATTTTAACCTTTTTTAATCCGTACAGGAAACATCTTAGGGACTGTAAAGCCCAAATGATTGCGAGCATTTCTTTTTCATTCGCTGCAAAATGTTCTACGGAATTGCCAAGTGTCCGTGAAAGGAATGAAATAGGTTTTCTTTCTTGAGAAAGGACCTCTCCAAAGGCATAATTAGAAGCGTCCGTTGTTAATTCGGAACGTTTATCGAAATTGGGATAATGAAGAATAACATCTTGTAAAACTAATCAATCACGTAATTGTTTAAATTCGTTATTTTGTTGTTCGTTAAGGATAAGTATTGTTTTTTTTTTTTTTTTCTCCTCGTAATATTTCCGTTAATGGTTTTGCAATTTGGGCATAACCTTGAATAAATTTGCAATAGTGCTCTGTTGCTCCTAGAAAGGAACGAAGATCATGCAATGTTTTAGGTTTAGGGAATTTGGCAATAGCTTCAACTTTTTGGGGATTGGTACGTATACCATTTTGATTGACGACAATGCCAAGAAATTCGATTTTTCAATCTTCTTTGATGAAATCACATTTGTCAAGTTGAATTTTAAGGTCTGCCTTTTCAAGGTTATTAAAGACGATTTGTAAGTTTTCCAAATGTTCTTGGAGTGTTATTGCGAATATGATGATATCGTCGATGTAAACGTAACATCTTATGCCGATATGTTCGCGAAGTATATCGTTTAACGCATGCTGGAAAATTGAAGGTGCGTTTGTAAGACCGAAAAAGAGTCGTGAAACCCATATTTTCCATTATTCACAGAGAATGCTGCCTTTTCAATATCTGATTCTTCGAGGGCTATGTGATGGAACCGCTTCAGATCAATAGTAGAGAAAGTTAGTCAAAATTGTATTCATATTCGGAATTGCATGTTTATCAGGTATGTTCTCTTCATTCAGTTTCCTATACCCGATGAACATACGGAATTTTTTTGTTTCTGAAGCATCTGCTTTTTTGGAACTATCCATACTGGAGAATTATATGGTGATTTGGTTGCACTTATGATACCGTTCACTTGTTTATCTATTTCAGATTTAAGCGCCATTGGATATGGGTATGACCTATTCCGCTTTAACATTTGTTACAATTATTAAACTATTATCTGGGTCGGAGATAAGTGTTGGACAGGATTAGATGATTTCCCTGAAAGACTTTTCGTTTACTGGTGTCATATGATTTAATCGGAGTTGTAGGTGAGCGACTGATTCGAACTCTAGTTGTTCGAGTGGATATTTATACTTTTGGAGTAGTGTAAAATAGTTGTGTTCGGTATAAATTACAGCTTTGAGAGCTATTAGTGCGTCGTTTTCGAAGATGCCATCGAAAGTTTGTAGACCGGGTAATAGGAAAAATTTCAGTTAATTTATTTCTTCATTAAAAATTTTAATGTAAGCATGATGGGTAATTTGTGCTTGTACTGCTACAGAATTTTCAAGAAAGACTGTTTCGTTTGGGATTAGTTTGTTTATAAATTCAGGTTTAACGTAATTTTAGTTTGATCCAGTGTCTAAAATAAATTTAAGCACTTTCCCTTTTTTCATTCTGAATGGGTAAAACGGAAGAGTGGAGGAAGCTAGTCTAAAAAATAAATATCATCTGATCTGGGGTATTGTCTTCCCATAACCCAATTCATCGGGGTATGGATGTTCGGGATATAGTTGACCTGGGTAGGTTTGTTCATGATGAAGTTTCTCATCATTATGTATTATTGCTTCAGTGTTGAACACCCTTTGTAGTTTATTCGGTTGTTGTACCGACATTGATTGTGGTCTTTTAAATGTATTAGGATTGGGCCTATTGTGGTGCTGGTTAGAGTTATCGACGTCCATAGGTACCGGTTGGTCTGAATGATGGTTGATTTCAATTTTGTTGTTGAGGTCGAGGTTGATTTTGTTCAAATGGTTGTTGCGGACGATATTAATGTTGTTCGTATTGTTGTTGTGGGCGATATTGTTGGAATTGTTGTTGGGAACGACATTATTGTAATTGTAAAATTAACATAATTTTGTTTTGTTTTATTTATTATTATTATTTTGTTATGCAACACAAGAATTTTTATTAATTTTTTCTTTATTTCACAATTTTGCTGTTTGCTTTATTTCTTTTGATTTTCACTAGTATTCAAGGTTTTTTTTTTTTGTTTTGTGTTGTGTTTAGTGTTAATTTTTTCTTTTTTGACAACATTCACTATTGACACTGTTGCCATGTTGCTTTGTGGTTATTTCTTCCTTTAAAATTAAATCAGATTTGAATTGTTACTTATTCACTATCGATTGTAGAGGCTGGATTTACAACCCCCCGTTTTGTAACTTTCGTTGAGAGTTACTACTAAGGAGCCAACTACAATAACACTCAGTCACAAACTTATTCTCATTGATTTCGGTTGTGCCTTTATCTTGTGTTCCTTGCCGATTTTCTTGACAAAACAAACAAATCAAAACAACCCACAACAACAAATTTTGTTCTTATTATATTTATTATCAAATTTTTCCAAATAGTTGCCGAATTTGTTATTGTTAATTTTTTCGGAGATGAGTTCAGGAGTGCCTCCGGATCGAGGTGGAGGCCCACCTCCGGGGCCAGGTATTAAATTGGACAAGACAATTTCGCATAAGTCCCGCTCTCCTGGGCCTAAATACCTGGTGGTGACAAGGATTAATAGTTCTGAATCCTTAAGCAATGTTTCTCCTTTTCTCATTAAAAAAGTGATTGATGGCATTTGTTCCAGCGAAGTTGAAATGTGCAAAAAGTTAAGAAATGGTTCATTATTAATAAAAACCAAAAACTTAATGCAAGCAATAAAATTAACTCACCTCCGCTCCTTATCACCAAATATAGAAGTAGAGGTAACGGAACATGCTACGCTGAAGTATGTGAAAGCAGTTGTTTACTGCAATGATCTGAGAGGCATATCTGAAGACGTGATTAAAAAGGAATTAAAATCACAAAAGGTAACGGTAGCAAAAAAAATTATGAAGAAATCCGGTGACTCACTCAGGCACTCCTGAACTAGCCGTTCATACTCATTGGAAAACTAATTCACCTCTATCCATTGCTGGCATTCGATCAGTGAACCAAGCGAACTCCAAAAGCTAATAAGCCACCACCTATTTATGTGCAGGGAGTAGAAGAAATCTCCATTCTTAATAATGCTCTGTGTGAAATTGTAGATCATAACTACGTACTTAAAACATTGCCCAATGATGAAGTTCGTATCCAACCGGCAGAGCCCCTACATTATAAAAAAATCATTGAATTGCTAAAAACCAGAGATACGAAATATTACACTTTCAAGCCCAAAGATAAACGAGGTTTTAAAGTTATGTTGAGACATCTTCATCAATCAACAGACACCGACGACATAAAACGCGAACTGAAGATATTAGGCCACGAAGTTATAAATATACATAATACCCAACAAAGAACAACCAATAAACCACTTCCTTTGTTCTCAATTGAACTTAAAAGTAGCTCAAACAATAAAAATATTTATAATGTTACGACATTATTTCATACCAAAATTAAATTTGAGGCCCCCACAACAAGAGGATGATAGTGCAATGCAGCAACTGCCAAAAATACGGGCACACCCGAAACTATTGTACCAGGAATCCAGTATGCGTCAAATGTGCTGGTAAGCACAAAACAATCGACTGCTGTATGGAGTCAAATACTAAAATAAAATGTGCTCTATGTGGTGGAGCTCAAACAGCCAACTACAAGGGTTGTGAAATATACAAAACTCTTAAAATCCAACGGTTTCCTGCCCTTCGACCCAAAATATTGACGGATCTCACAAAAGTTCAGCAAATACCCATAACGTCCAGTAAAGTGGAGTATGGTATAAGCTACGCGCAAATTACAGCTGCGAATTCCCAACCCCCAATCCGCCAATCAATCGACCAACCCAAAAATCTAAAGTCATCTCAACTGAGAATCCGACCATAGACAGTAATTCCTCCCATCAAAATAACAATAACATTATGCCAAATGACGATTCAGCTGAACTTAAAATCATGATGAAGCAATTGATTCAACAGGTGACTAACATGATGAATATAATCACCATCCTGATAACCAAACTTGACAAACAAAATGGACAATAAATTAAGAATTATGACGATTCAGCTGAACTTAAAATCATGATGAAGCAATTGATTCAACAGGTGACTAACATGATGAATATAATCACCATCCTGATAACCAAACTTGACAAACAAAATGGACAATAAATTAAGAATTATTGCGTGGAATGCCAATGGTTTGCACAAACATATCCTTGAACTCCAACTATTTCTAAATGACAATGTGATTGAAGTTGCTCTAATCTCTGAAACCCATTGCACAAGTAATCACTACTTGAGCATTCCCGGATATAAAATATATAAAACAAATCACCCGGATGGTTCAGGACATGGTGGCACGGCTATCATTGTTAAAAACAATACTCGACGCGTTGAACTAGAAAATTATCAACACGCTCACATTCAGTCGACCAAATTGCTACAAGAAGACATATATGGACCGTTCACAATAGCAGCGATTTATTGCCCACCTAGACACTCAATCTCAACAGCTCAATTTACGGACTACTTTAAAGAGCTTGGTCCAAGGTTCATCGTAGCAGGTGATTACAATGCGAAACATGTAAACGGGGGTTCAAGGCTGACAAACACCAAAGGGAAAAACTTGCTAAGTGCAACTCATACGATTGGGGGGATGCACTTGAGTACAGGTGAACCCACATATTGGACAGTCTAAGGAATTTTAAAAATGAACAATTTGTAAATTATACAAAAACATTATCACCGACATCTGACACTAACTACTCATTATGGAAGGCTGCTAAGCACTTCACAAATCGCACCTTCCACCAGCCGCCACTTTTAAAATCGGATGGGACTTGGGCTAGAACCAACTATGACAAAGCTTCACTACTGGCAGACTATTATGAAAGGGCTTTTACTACCAATCAATCTAATGGTAACACCAATTTGTACAACAGGACTCCATCTCCACAATACTGTACAAAAATGATTTCAACCAATGAAGTTAGGCACTGTATTGAAAAGCGCACTAGTCAGAGAAAAAAGCCAGGTTATGACCAAATAACTAGAAAGTTACTCAAAGAGCTCCCTGCGAAGGCAATCGTTTTTATTAGGAATTTGTTCAATGTGATATTAAGACTAAAGCACTACCCATCTTTTTGGAAGGTTGCTGAAAT